>LPNX010627605.1:96553-112769 GCA_001517045.1 Pseudotsuga menziesii
AATCCCTCGTCTTACTAGCACCTTTTTCATTACCGCTCATTCCGAGCTTTCCAGGACAGTCACATGTCCACATGCACCCCTAGGATGCTCTCATAGTCCTCTCTCCCAGCGATACCTATATCCAACATTGAATAACTTCACATGTTTAGTTTATTCTCATTAGTTTTATCTCTAGAACAAGAGCTTAAAACATCATAACCAAATCATATACACATGCATATTCATAAGCAAAATAATCCAATAATTATCTGTATTATGCGTTTCCTCGTTCGCCCACAGGATCCTGCTTCGCTTTGCAAGCCTTGGGATCGCCTATGGACTTAGATGTTAGGTCAGCACGCCGGCTACCCCACAACATCAAATAATTAATGTCCATCCAGTACATCCTCATGTCAACTAGGCTTGGAACTTTAACACGACCATTTCTAGGTCTAGGATCTACTATGGATCCCCAGGCATATAACAACCCAACATACACTTATACCAACATACACTTATATCAACAATAACCCTTACTCCGCAACCCCTCACAACAACCATTTACCATTTTACCTTTACCTTTTACCTTTACCTTTAGCCTGTCAACACAAGCAACACAAGCAAACTCATCAGCGTTATTGCTCAAAAACTGTAATCACATTTCTCATCATTCACTATCAAGTATTGAGACACCAGGAGTGCGTCCACTCCCTAGAGTGTAATCAATATTGAAAACCCCTTTTCATGATCCGACATCGGGAAAGTGTGCACCCCTTTCCGATGTGTGCGATGTAGGTCCTATTCATACTCAAGCAATCGGTCATAATGGATATTAAATCAAAACTTGTTCTGCGTATGGAATTTAATAATTAAACATGCATATTCATAGCAAGGGTCATAGAACACTTATCCATTTGCCGTCGCAGTATGCCTTTGTTAAGGAGGAATGGAGGCTCCTTCCCTGAGTTAACAATCCCTCAGTTTTCCATCCCAAATCCTTTTTACATTTCATATTCACACATGTCTTACCGACATAATTTATACCATCTCACTCATGTTACTACCGAACATGCAGTGCAGATGAGACATTTCCAAAATGTCCAATGGCGTTTCACCCGAAACCCATTTCCAAGGGAAAACCTTCCCATGAAGTTTGGCCTTTGCAGGCCATCACACATGATCTTCCTGCAACGTGTACCCTTGACACATTCCTCAAATAGCCAAACAGTCAATCATTACCTGATACTACAATCCAAATCGATTGTTCCATAACCAAGCAATGACATTAGTAATCGAATTCAATAGAAATTGCAATTCTATTTACTACAGAAATTGACTTGCTCAATTGTGGGTCTCTTGTAAGTAGCACTACTATGCCCATTATAATTTTATGCTTACTATCATAACATGATTACCCACTTACCATGCGTCCCTCCTGACACAATCTTATACAAGCCAATAATGATTAATAGTCGTTAGCAATTCTTAAATCCGAAATCCACAATTTAACAATCCATTATGCATATCAACTACTTTCACAACCATGAGACTCCTTCTCATAAATGGTAGATTCCGGCATTGGTTAGGGTCTTACCTCTCAATGCCATGCTCGAATAATCTACCTCTCACTGCCATGCTCGAAATAATCTACCTGAAACATAAGCTTCCAACATTCAAACACTTGGTAAGTCTCGATGCATATAACCTTTTTCATTGCTACAACCATTACCGAAGCATTTTCAGAATTTATAAAAATTCAAATACTTCCAGCTGTTAGTCACATCAAAACTTATTTACTTCATGCAATCATTATCATACTAACATTGCAAGGTATAGTCATATCATTCATGCAATTAAATGAAACGTATAGATACCCCTTACTTCACAAGCGTATCATTCATACCACCTTGCTCTTCCATAGAGCATTTCGGGTGCATTCATAGCAACCTCTGAAATGGTTTCTGAATTGTCATCAATTCATCATTTCAGTCATTAGTCATTCACACTATCACATGCATTCATCTCAATGCATTCAACATACCATGTCCACTTCATATAGGGTACATTACTATAATCAATATCATCAACATATATAGGCATGATATCTTTCTACGTTCCAATGTCCATATGGTATGAGGTCTCTTACCTGTACCAATCCATGGAATTTGTCATAAGCAAACTCTTACCTACATGGGTTCTACTTACACCCTTCACATGGCCAATTTCGTTGGTCCTTGCAGGAGATTGCAGAATTTGCTCACCAACTTTTGTTATGGACTTGTTGCCTTATCCCTTCCTTCATAGGGTTGCTGGTCACACTCCATCAGCATCAGCAACATATTCATCTGGGTCCATGTCATCGTTGGTTTTTCCACTAATGCCAACATCAAAGCAATGACTATCATTAGTGGTCCATTATAAATATATAATTTCCAATATTCTTACCAACATGCAATATCCTATGCATGCAATACATATCCTCATGCATTTCAAGCATAAACTTAGGAAATGTAGTTATAATCAGCAAGATAGAGTTTTAGGGAACTTCCCTTTTCAAGTCTTTTATCCTGGCATGGAACTCCTCTTCCACACAACAGCTGATTGACTTCATAGTCCTTGCTACCCCTGGGCATGCAACTGTCAAGATTTGTCCATTTGATAGCAGCGGCCATTATTAGCACTTTGCTACCCCATGCTCAGATTCTGGTTACTTATCCTTGTTCCCCACTGGATAAGCTTTCCAACGCCTATCCATATGCTTCATTCCGACCTGGGGTGTGAAAATCACGCCACTTCTAAGAATGAGGACTTCCACCAAATCTTTGCATTTGTATTACACACACAACTATACTTTGGTTGCCAATTTCAGCCACCTCACTTCCGTTGCACCGTTCATCTTTTATGAATTTTGGGTTTAACTAATTTTCCCAAAACATAGAATTTTCTTTTCAGCAGAACGACTGTCTCAGGGGACGACGGGGGTCAAGGGGGCTTGCCCCCTTGTGGCTTCCCTGCGCCACTGCAGGGCGGGTCGAGGGCAGTGCCCTCATTTTTTTTTAAATCATTGGTTTTTGTGCAATCTGGCACATAAGATTGCTGCCACTTTCTCCCTTTTCATCTGTGAAAATCCACTGTAAGACCACTGAGAATTCCTCCGAAAAACAACTGAATTTTCCTTTTTTTCAATCAGGTCTCTTCCCCAATTATTCTTCCACAGAATCGGCTCTCGGAACCATTTTCTCTTTCAAAGAATCGGCTCTCAAACCATTTTCTCTTTCGCAATGGTGGCTCTCAGAGTCATTTTGCTTCCGCAACGGCGGCTCTCGGAGCCATTTTCCTTCCGCAACGACGGCTCTCGGAGCCATTTTCCTTCTGCAACGGCGGACGTTTTCTATACTTAGTCGATTTTCAAAATCGAACCAACTTCCTTCTTTCTTTCGACGCCAGATCGGCTCCATCATCCTTATTTTCGTCGGCGAAACAGTTCATCAACAGCCGCAACGACGGCCCACCAACTCCATTCATCTTCCGATCGATGGCCTAACCTGATTGGCATTGGCGGGCTTTTACATCAGAAGCCAAATGACTTTGGCTTCCGAAACTGCGGCTCACGAATCACTAATTCTTTCGATTGGTGAACCGACTTCGAGCCTTAACCTTTTTGACGTGTCGGCGATCGGGGGACTTTATCATCGGACGCCTAGTCGTTTAGACTTCCGCAACGGCGGCACACAAACCATTTTCCTTTCCGATTGGCCGCTCTTTTCTCAAATAAATTTTAACTTCGGGTGTTGGCGGTCTTTTCCCTTCGGAAGGCTTTGTGCTTTCACTTCCGCAACGACGGACGCTCAATCACTTTCTTCTTCCGGCAGCTAATATTTTCGTTACTTAGAAAAATTTCGAACTTCCTTTTACCGCGTCGGCTGTTGGCAGTCTTTCCACAACGGAAGGCTAATGCCTTTGGCTTCCGCAATGGAGGAAGGCCAAACCACTATTTCTTCCGCCAATCCATGATTTCTGCCTTAGAAAAATGTCAACTTCCAGCGCCGACGGTCGGATGACTTTTCCGTCGGGTGCGCTTCCTCTAACTCTTCCGCAACGACGACAATCGTTCCCCTTTCTCTGCCGACGATTTCATCACTTAGAAAAATTTGTCTTTCTTCCTTCTGCCGAATATAACACGGCGTCGGCGGTCGGACCACTTTCCCATCGGATGCCTAGTCCCTTTCATATCCGCAACGGCAGACGTCGATCCACTATTTTCTTCCAACGGACACCGGACACTTAGAATTTTGCCAAAATTTTTCCCTCCGACTGTGTTCCGTCGGACGCACTTCTGCTTAGCCTTCCACAATGGTAGAAGTCCGTTTCATTAATTCTTCCGCCATAGCGGAAGTCAATTCTGCATCTCTTCCGGTGGTTCAACACTTAACCCAATTTTTGAAACTTGCTGCCATCTCAATTTCTGATCTATGTTGGGCAGAAGGCAATTCTGCTTCTGATGCCATTCTGTCACTCCACTTTCATGGCCCATAAAGGTCCATTGTTGCAACCTTGAGCTCTGATACCATTCTGTCACGTCCCCATCCCTCAGACCAGCGAAGAGGACGCGACCAACACCAAAAGACAAGCAACCAGCCCCATGAACATAACAGGAAAAATGTTGATATTAAAAGCTTAAACACCATACATAACATAGTGCATAAAACATCATACAAGCATACACAGATGCATAAATATTCAATCATACAACGGAAGCAAACATACATTCCAGCATTAATCATGTTCATCATAAATCATTTGAAATTAATATAATTGCAGAGATGAAGCAAGCATGATTACTTATCTTTCGATGAAGAACACGATCCGCAACCAGCTACGTCGCTGCAACGTTCCACCCAACCATAGGCCAGCGTGCTCATCAATCTCTCAACAACGCTGCCACCCCCGAGCTGGGCATGATTCCTCCAAGGATAAGGGTCAACGCAGGCTTACACATAGCCGAGGGACACAATCAGCCAAACCAACACCGCTGAGTTTAACAGGCCATAAACAAACGACCAAGCCAGCACAGTCCGAAGACCAACCACTGCATACCCGCAACAAAACAATCCCTTCACAATCCTGTGAAGAAGGAAAAACAATCGGATACAATCCCAAACAAAAGATGAGCACCGCTCAAGTATACAAGGCAACTCAGATTTGTTCTTGGCCCTAACGTGGCCAAAACAACTCAGTTGCAACCCAAAACCAGGGTACTCCAGCAGCCACAAACACACAATGAATGATAGCAGCAATCCATAGTCCCAAAACAGGGAAACTCAACCAACAGATTGGAAATCAACAACCCACAGCACACACAATTCCTCCAGGTAACAGCTGGTAAACTTACACAGTCTCAAACAAAGGAGAGGCCAACTCCCAACGTGGACAGAGGAAAAACTCAACCCACGGATTGGAAATCCACAGTGGTCCAAAACGAAATTGGACACCACAACCAACAAAACACGCGGAGAAGACAACAGCCCCAGAACGCAATTAGTGAGCACGGCTCACGACATGGGAAAACGACTCCAACGGTCTGTGCGTGAGGGAACTTGCACCATACCACAAAACACAGAGGAAAACATATACATGGCCACAAATCAGTAAGGAAACTTACACACCGTCCCTAAGTGTAGAAATGGCTCTTGCACCCAAAAACCCTGAGCGACAACCATGATTTCACCCATTCCCTGCGTGAGGAAAACCAACCTGCGCGTGAGGAGAAATAGCTTCGCCTATGCGCGCGAATCAACCATCGTGAGGAAACAGAATAAAGAATCCCCTATGTGCGTGAATGAACAATACAATGGTGCACAGGAGGAAGCCAAACTCATCTCTGCGTGAGACATCCACAGACCAAATCCCACGTGAGGATTAACAGGCAATCGGGAGAAAACCCAACAGACCATGGGAAGAATGGAGTCATGGGAGAGTGGAGTGAAGGCAGTCGTGGGTGGAGTGTACGTGTGGGAAAGGGACTGACAGTCCTGCCACCCCACTCCCAAAAGCAATAACTGCCTCAACTACCAGCCATAACTGCCCCAACAACAAAAACAAGTCATTGAAGAGGTTGGTGAAGCAAGAAAGGTGGCAAAACAAACAAGGTGGCAACACATGGGTTTTTCCCCCATAAACCAAGGTTTGACATCCCCCACCCCTTATCCTTTGGAACCATGCCCTTTTCATTCAACGTTGCACTGCCATAGCTGGTTGTGGTTTTAGTTTTAATTGATGTGCGTATTTACATGATGCCGAATTATAATGTGCCAAATGGCACGATAAACCATTGGCAACTATCCCCATTGCCGAAACACACACACAACCAAATCGATGGTGGGGATTTTGCCTTGAGCTCCTCACCACGATTAATTACAATATATACATCATGCAAACGTGGTCAAAACCGGGGACATTATAGGTATCAAACAATGTAAGGAGAAATAAGGTCTATCAATTTTTATATCATATGACCATGGAGGATATTAATAAGTTTCTGCAGGTATTTCAAAGGTCATTACTAACCTGAGATTAAATAATAATCGAAGAATTCTAGTTTTTCAGCTTTGAAAATGTATGAGAATAAGAAAATTTGTTCTAGGCTGTATAATGCTAGAAAATGAAGAATTTAAATGAAAAGGTTTAGGAATTTCAGCATAAGCGAGAGCAGAGTAACTTGCAGATACAAGTGTCTATTTGATAAGGGGGGTAAAGTAGATCTATGACTATGAATTGTTTCATTGTTTCAACATGCAGGGTGGAATAGAGTTCTTGAATCAACGAAATGGTGTAAAGAGGCTTGTTTTTCAACGGCGGTGATCAACAAATAGATCCGAACGATGGTGGAAGTCCATTCTGCCAATCTAAGTTGCACGATGAAAAGTATTTTTTGTATTTGCGGAATTGGTTAAACACCTGCAGGTTTCAATGGCCAAGATCGAAGATGGTTTAGATCAATGGCAGAGGTGAATTTCGATGATCTAAAGTGCTCATGGAAAATCACATTTCAAATATGCAGAATGGTTTAAAAGGAGTGCATGTTTCAACGATGGAGATCAAGTTGGGGATGAATATATGGCGGAGAACGATTCCGCTGATTGAACATGCGCGAATAAAAACAAAATTGAAATTTGTGAAATGTGGTAGGCCCTTCACACTTGGACGGTGGAGATTATAGGCTGTTTTGATCAAAGGCTGACAATAATTTCAAAAATTGAAGTTGTATGGAGGAAATTCAGGGTTGAGATTTGCGGAATTGAATATGAGCCACATATTTTGACGGTTCAGATGAAATTTAAATTTTGAATCAACGGTTTGAAATGGTTCCGCTAATCCAAAGTGTGAGGAAGGAAGTTGTTGGAAAGAAGTGCGGAAAATGTAAAGTGTTGAAGGTGATCAAGGGTACATATTTAAGTTGAAAATGAATATATGGCTATAAATAAATCTGGGCATAGAAGCTATAAGGAGGGTAGAGAAGTCCATATAACTAGAAATCAAAGTTTAAGACAAAACAAAATGAACGGCTCAGATTGGGGAAAAAATTCAAATCAAGGATGGAGATTTGTTTCGGTACTCAAAGTTGCATGAGAGACAAAGAAGGGTGAAATAAGCGGGAATAAGATAGTATGGTTAACCAATAGTCAGAATTTAAGGGCTCAAATTAAAGAATACCAGATCTATGGGTGAGATTAAATTTCAATGAAAAAGATGCACAATCAATATGGATAATAAAATAATATAATGACAAGCACGTGGATTCAAACGATTTGTTTTTTCTGAAGCATTGGAAAATGAGAATTCAGACTGTGTGGAAGGCACCACTGTGGACAAAATTTTGAACCATATGTCAGCTGACCATGTAGGTTCATTTCTCTCATTGAACTAGTATTTCATGGCTGAAAAGGAAGATTTAGAGGTTCAGAATCTTGAGTATTAGAATGTTGAAGAATTTCTTGAGGATAAAGATTCTGAAATCTTCGACACTATCTTGCTAAATGATAATGTAGAAACAGCCAAAAGAAATTGAACATCCTCAAAGATCAGGAAATTGATACTCACGGAGTATTCAGTTCATATTTATTTTATTTTTCTGTTGAACAAACCCCAAATTGTCTAGAGTTTGTTGAGTGGTGTGCCAATAATTACTCTCCTTTTGAGGGGGTGATAATGGATGCATCTAGGTCTAAAATTTGGTGTCCAGTAAATTCCCTTGTCATCTAAAATACCCTTTTAATCCCTGTCAATTTTACCCAATTGTCTAAATAATACAAAGAAGAAAACCTACTCCCATTTTTCCAAGAGTCTTCAGTCGAACAAAAAGAAACTTTCCCCAAAACTTTCTCAAAACATGCTCAAAACCTGATAGTCAATTGTTAAATCACCCTTTTCCCATTGACTACAACCTGTTTAATGAAGAAACACAGTCTTTGATAACCTTGGCAAGTCAGTTTTTAGGGTTGGATACGAATAAATACATCACAGAACCCTTGTTGAGTCTAATGTTCACCATTAGTATTGGTCAAGTAGAGTTTGAGCAATTGAGTCAATCAATGCATTCATCATGCCTTAAATTTGATGAGTTTTTAGTTGAGAACATCCGTTCTCAGTTAATAAACTTCCACAGGACAAGAACTTTCAGATTTCAATCTTTTCTGCTGAGGATGTTTTTAACATTCAATGAAGATAATTTAGAACTCCCATAGATGGTTATAACATATGAAATGAGTAGATATTACTGTAAGTTCATGAATTTTCTCATGGCACCAGTGTATAATGTTTTCTTTCAAGAGATATTACCCAGAGTACTACCTGAAATGAAAGAAATATTACAGTTTTCACCTAAAAGGAGAATAGGAGATTGGTTCCTATTAGAACATGGCACACTAATTAGGGTATATGGGCTTGTTCATCAACCCTATATCCTACCAACATTTTTGATAATAAGAGTGTTTGCATTGGAATTAATTAGACAAAGGTTGATAGTTGAATATGAGCATTTCTTGAGCTATAAGAATCCTTCAGAAATTAAGTTTCCATGGACAATCGACCCTTTTGGCATCAAGAGAAAATCATCTCTCCCAATGATTGAAAGCATGCTTAGAGAAATGAAATTTCCAGTTGAAGTTGTTGTTAATTGCAACCCTCACCGTGTTATCTCAAATAGGAGACAAGCAAATAAAAATAAACGATTTGAGCATTCTGAGGTGGCAGGACTGTCTGAAGCAATAATTTGGATGGATTACCCCAAGGATATTAATAATGGTGAAAATATCCAAGAGGATTCACTTTCATTTGCACCTGGGAACACTTCTCCTCGACATGATCTTTCTAGTATTGTTGCAGCAACTACTCATATTACTCCATTGGCTAGTTTTTCTGAAAAAAATAAATAAGAGAGAGTTCTCAGACACCATGGATACCGAGGAAGAAGACACTGCTAGAACACCCAAGAAACAAAATATTGAAAAGGAAGAACACCAACTTGCATAGGCCATAAAAGCTAAAGGAAAAAATAAGTAGATGAAGATCAAAGGCCCATCCTTTGAAATCCAACAATATACCTTTGATCAAATTCCTGAAGGAGCTACAGATAAGTACAAGTCCAAGAATGAATTGCTAGATAGATATAAAGATGTTGGTGAAATTTTTTTTGATGAAAAATTGAAGTTGTATGATGAAGTGAGAAAATTGCATGGTCAAGATGTATCCCTGGTGACTATAAGGGATCAGGCTAAAAACACGTTGAATCTGGAAGTGACTACAGGAAATAAAGTGGCTGAACTGAGGATGAATTTAAAGAAGATTCGTACAACTGATATGATACATCTACACAGAGAAACATGTGATATCATTTATACTAATTCGTTAAGAGAAACATTGCAGGAATCAAAGTTACAATCATGTAAGAAAAGAGTTGAATATTTACTCAGAAAGGAGAAGTTGGAGAATAAATCTCACCAGATGCAAATTAAGAAGCTTCAAGTGGAATTATTGGTGGCTGATAGTCAATATGATAAGGGAGTTGTTGCATACAAGTGGTTAAATGAGAAAGAAAATGCAATTCATTTACTAAAGAAGAAGCTGAAGATTCCATCTACTCAGCTTATACAAACTTCTAAGCTGACAGAGTTTGAGAAAGAAAAAGAAGCTTTGAATGTTGAACTAATTGATTGTAAAACAAGGTTGTTGAAGTTTGAGGAAAAAGAAAAACAATGGGAGAAATATGCAGGACTTTGGGTTGAAAAGGAAAAGGATTTTGAAACGAAACTAGCAGAGTTGGAAAATGAAATAAAGGAGAAAAATAAGGAGCAACAAGTGCAAGTTATTTCACCTTCTGCACAATCTGGTGCAGATTCTCTTTCCCAAGCCATGTCTTAGGTAATTCTTAGAGATTTATAATCACTTGTTTAAAGAACCAAAATAAAAATTTGAAAGACATAAATGAAAAAAAGAGAAAAGGAAAGAAAGATATTAGAAAACAAATGTAAGGAGCTTGTAGAAAAGAATAATAATTTGGAAAAACGGGTGACAAGACAGAAAGCCTTACGAGGAGCTAAGCATCTCATCTGGGATGTACTGATAACAAAAGCAACCAAGCTCATGCCTTATTTGGATTTTATTCTAGACAAGGATATTTTTAGACAAGAAGCTACAAATAATTTCATGATGGTAAAACAGGTTTTAAACAAAAAACCCATTGACACAACTAATAATGCAATTAGTTTTTTGAACAGTTTGACAGAAGAGGAAATACGGAAAGCAGATTTCCAGGATAAGGTCTTGGTTATCACATGGGAAAGAAAAGTGGTGAATAAATATCATCATTTAGAAACATTTCAAGCAAAAATTAATGTTATGCATCATCAAATTAAAGAATTTTTTAAATTGTTTAATCATTTGTTCAAAATAGGACTTCCTTTCTTTTGGGAAGAGAAAGGAGGAACATGGTCTCAGAAGGAGTATAATGACTAATTAATTAGTTGCAAATTAGATCACTGACAGTTTGATGATCTGCAGTAGCAGTCTTTGTCTGGAAAAGTGGTGATTTATAAATTGGCTGGAGATTTCAAGATGTTGTTCGACTTCAAGGCGACGTGTACCAAATTTCCAGATTTTTCTTATTCAGAAAACGTGGAGCTCAGGGTATTGGCAAAGGATATGATCAATCTGGATCTACTAGTTGTTGATCAATGGAAGATAATTGAAAATTATGGGAAAATTAAATACAAGTTGCGCCAATGAAGTCATGTCAAAGCGTGACGAGGATCAAAGAGACAGTTGTAGAATTACTCAAGCGAGCCAGAATCCTAAGGATGCATTATTGTTCTAAATCTAGCATGTGTGTTACCCCCATATTTTCTATTTTATGTAAGTCGAGGAAAATGTGCCACGTTAGAGTTTGTCAGAAGTTTGTTTCTCAAGTTGTAACTAATTTCAACCCTGTTTCGAGATTGGTCTCAGGGGTCTAAGACACTATAAGTATACCCTCAACATAGGAAGAAGGGGTTGAAACCCATGAGACTTTTGTGTTAAGTAATTTTGAGGTTTTTCTTTAATAAAAGTTGCAGAGCTGAATGCTGGCATTTGAATGCAAAAATTCATGTATATTTCTCAGTTACAGTCTATGATTTCTTTTCTTTATGTGCATGTCCTTTGTGTTAATATTTCCATTATGTTTTCTTTTATATCTGAGATAAGTGTGTGACAATTATTAGAATTCATACTTGGTTACGCTCTAGCTATCGTTTCAGATATTCATAAATCGTTTCTACCAAAGTTAATGCAGAATTCATCTAATTGGTCCTATGTGTTAATGGACTATCATCATTTCTTCCTTATCACCAGACCAAAAACATATTGATCGTAACCAAAGTATTATCTTGTTTTTACAGACATTTCTCATGCAAACTGCTCTTTATTCTTGATAATTGTGACTCCATGGTCCAATTTACCCTTACCCTGTTTCAACCACAACAATATTTGAATTTCATTTCATGTCTATATCTGGCCTTGTTATGTATCTATGAGAGATCCCTCTCTAGAGATGGAGAAGCCAACTCCCTTTATTAAAGTGGTTCTGTTGTTACCTTAGGGTTCACCTTCCACAACCTTGGGTGCAATTCTAAGTGTTAACAAACTAGCGCCATTGCCAGGGACGCAAAAGTGCAAATCATCCCTGGGAGAAACGACAAAGATTCTAAGAAGAAAGGGTTTTTGTGGGCAAACAGAGACTCATGCAGTTGAATAAGGTTGTATATTTTCCCCGACGAATCTACATTGGTTCTGAGCGAATTGTAGAAGGCATCCTAGCTTCCAGGATGCCACATACATGAGGTAATCCTGATGCTAAAATATTACAATGTGTGGATAACCCCAATAAATTGCTTAGAAATAAAGGAAAAGACCAAGTAGATATTCCTCAGTTTGGAAATTCATCTACTCTAGAATTTCATAGCATTCAATATTCTATGTGGGAAACCAATTTTGAAAGGTCACTATTAAAGTCTAAATAGGAATCTGACTTGAAGAACACATAATTAAATCCTAGTAGGTTAGAGTCATATCTGCTTGACTCTCTTTGGTAGAACCTTCAAAAGTCTGGGAAAACTGGTGCAAGAAACCCTACTTTTCATAAATTTCAGGCTTATATCCCACCAGTTGTTCAAAACCCTCTAGCCTTCCAAGCACCTCATGCAGTTCCAAATCCACCTAGACCAATGGCGACCAGATTTGCCCCTTTGGATTTTCCTGCTGCATTACATGACCTCCCTTTGAATTATGCCCAAAGAATTACCTTGTATGACAGGGAGGGTAATTTCACAACCAGACAACATGTGGACAAGTTTGATGACTTCGTTGATCTGGAAGAGGTTGATTATGAAGATGTTAAGATGAGACTATTTGCACAAATATGTCTAGGGATGCCAAGAAATGGTTTAGAGACTTCCTTGCTAGATCCATTCTTACATTCCAAGCATTCTAGACCGCATTCTTAGAAAGGCGAGATGATAACAAGAGTCCATTACAAGTACTATCTCAATATAACAATCTCAAGAAAGGGGATTTTGAATATGTCAATGAATTTTCAAGTCATTTCATGAGAGTATATAACTCCATCCCTACTGATATCAAACCTCTAGTAGGCGCTGCAAAACTCCACTATGTTGATGCTTTTGAAAGTGATTTTGCTTTATTATTGAGAGAGAGGAAATCAGAAAGTCTTCCTAACATGTTTAAAGATGCATTAGAAGTAGAAGCTAACATGATGGCACGTGGAAAGATGAAGCATAAAATAGAAATTGATAAAAGGAAAATCAGGGAAGAAATTGCACCTTCTACTTCTGTTGCTGCCTTTTCCAGTGATATAAAATTTGAGATGATATTGAAGGAAATGGAGAAAATGATGGATAAACTGACTGTAGATAACATGCCACTAAAGAGGGAACACAATGAGCCTCAAATAAGGAATCTAAATTTCAGAAGATCCAGTCCTCCTCAACTCCCACAAATCATACAGGGGGATATAAGGAATGCTAGAAATCCAAATGATCAGCAAATAAAACCACCTTTCCATGAAAACTATGTTGATGGTGAAGGTGAGGCTGAACCTATTGAAGATCAAATCCATCATTTCAGTGATTTAGATTCTGATATATAACTCACAGAGACAAAACATAACATGTATGCTCAGGAGGATGATAATAAGGATTTTGAGGTAGAATCAGAACAATACCAAAGGGGGTACCTACATACTATAGATGATGTCCAAAGAAAGATTCATTCGAGGAATAGAGATGTTACTGTCAATAAAGGAAGGCTCAATCCAAATCATCCTTCTAGAAGTCAACATAACACCGATAAGAAAAAAGAAAAACAAAAAGAACAAATTGTATATAAAGAGCCTATAAATAAAGTAGAAAAGACAAAAGAAGTTAAATCGCCAGCATTGATAGATGTGGAAAAAATTGTTTCAACTTTCAACCTGCAAACAAAGCTCTCAAAGGTAAAAATCTCCATCCCTTTTAATGAGTTGCCAAGAAACAGAGAATACAGAGACAAGATAACAGGTGTGGTTAGGAATCAGGGAGAATTTCAACCTGATATCTTAGAAGTGAATGATGATGCTCCTATTATTATATTTGGGTCTAATATTGAAAATGGAGATGAGGATGAAGTTAGCCCTTTTTACCTAAGCCTAAATGCACATGATATGGTTGTGCACAATGCCATGTTAGATTATGGTGCCTCCCATAATCTGATGCCAAAGGGAGTGGTAGAAATTTTGGGATTAGAAGTTACTAGACCATATAAAGATTTGTACTCTTTTGATTCCAGGAAGGTAAAATGTCTTGGACTGATTAAATATATGGTAGTAACTTTGACAGAAATGCCCTCTAAAACTACGGTAATGGATGTTGTCGTAGTAGACATTCCTCCTAAATTTTGTGTGTTACTGTTAAGGTCTTGGACCTCTAAATTAAAAGGAAGTATGCAATGGACATGTCCTATGCTACCATTCCTATGGATGGAGGGAATAAAAGGTTATACAGTGAGAAAAGATCCCCATATGTAGTTAGCAACCAAGACAAAGTAAATAATGATGCTATATATGTTGTTGATATTGACTTGGGATCTTCCATTTTCTTTAATGATGTGTCTCCCTGTGATCTTGAAATTCCTACACCTATTGAAGTTAAGGAGGAAGAAGAGTCTGCAAAGAAACAAGAAGCTTTAGAGAAGAAACATAAAGAAGAAGGTCTCTGGACCATGTATTTTGATGGATTAGTGGCTAAGGTTGGTGTTGGCGCAGGTGTGCATATTATTTCTCCCATCAAGGATTTTAAAGGTTTGTCTTATAAGTTAACTTTTGAATGTACTAACAACATCATGGCAGAGTATGAAGATTTATTGTTAGGGATGCATGCTTTGAAGGATATGGGAGCCAAAAGGGTACAAGTCGTGGGAGATTCAGAGCTGGTAACAAATCAGATAAACGGCAGCTATCAAACCAGACATCCCAGAATTAGGGCTTATAGAAATGAAGTGTGGGATGTGTTTGGTAATTATTTTACCGAGCATACAATCAGAGTAGTTCCCACATATGAAAACACAGTGGATGACTCTTTAGCTATTGCTGCTGGTAAATTCAAAACTCCCACTATTGGCCAAAGGAAGTATAAGGTTGACATTGTAAATAGACCCTCCATACTAGATATTCTAAATACTGATGTATTTGAAGATGATATGCATATTAAGATATTTTTGGAGTTATCTGGTGAGTTTGTAAATACTCAGGTAGATAATGAAAATGACAATATTGAGAACTTTCAAGATGCCAAAGACAGTGACGAAAGAATTGCTGAAAACATGAAGTACGAAAACTCCCTAGGGGGAATGATTATACTTCATTTGAAGGGTAATCATATCCTAGAGGTCTGATCCCTCTAGAGAAGTTGTTTGACCAAACGATGGCGCTAAGAATCCAGAGATGAAGCTTGCTGATGATGTTGTCAAAGATAAAAATATAGGGACAGAAGAGAAACCAAAGATCATAAAACTGTCAAAGAAAAATAAGATTATATCAATTTGATGAAAAGGTACATTGAGGTCTTTTCCCGGAGCTATGAAGATCTTAAATAGTATGATACTTCCATAATACAACATATTATCCCTATAAAATCCGGTGAGAAACCTTTTAGACAGAAATTGAGAAGAGTTAATCCAATGTTGTTTCCTGTCATTGAGAAAGAGATTAGAAAATTGTTTAATGCCAAGATCATTGTAACTCTGAGATTTTCCAAGTGGGTTGCGAATCTGACACATTTTATAAAGAAGAACGATGAAATACAACTTTTTATAGATTTCATAAATCTTAACAAAGTCTCTTTGAAATATAATTATCATTTGCCCAAAATGGAACACATTTTGCAAAAAGTGGTGGGGTCTGAAAGGATTTCCACCATGGATGGTTTTTTAGGATACAATAAGATAAAGGCATTAGAGGAAATTCCAACTCAAAATGGGCCTCCTAAGGAAAATTAATAAAATAATAGTTAAAATAAGAAAATAATATTTATTAATTTTGGAGGAAGAAAAGAAAAAACTACTTTTTTGTTCGTATTTTTGACATATCGCCCTGTGTTTTTACTCAAATTTTGATCAGGAGAGCTCCTTGGATGCGGAATTAAATTCCCCA
>LPNX010627605.1:113025-284045 GCA_001517045.1 Pseudotsuga menziesii
TACAACGAGCTCTCCCGATCGAAATTTGAGTAAAAACACAAGGAGATATGTCGAAAATACGAACAAAAAAAGTAGTTTTTTTTTATGATACCTATCCCCAAATNTCCAACGAGTACCCACTCGACATACTTTCGATGGGCCCAACTACCCCAAAAACAAGAAATACTTGAAAAATGTGATGATGACATCATCATCACATTTTTTAGGTATTTCTTGTTTTTGGGGTAGTTGGGCCCATAAAAAGTATTCCAAGTGGGTACTCGCTGGATGGGGAATTTAATTCCCCATACAACGAGCTCTCCCGATCGAAATTTGAGTAAAAACACAAGGAGATATGTCGAAAATACGAACAAAAAAAGTAGTTTTTTTTTATGATACCTATCCCCAAATTTATATTAAAAATTTGTTTAAGAGGTGCTCCTTTTTTGAATTTTAAAGCATTTTGATTGGATAATACATGATGACATGGAATTTGTATTATTTTTGGAAGGCCCATTTTAAATTGAAATTTCCTCTAATGTGTTACCCGAGGATCAAGAGAAGACTGCCTTCACTACACCATGGATTACTTTTATGTATGCCAAGATGCCTTTTGGTCTAATGAAATGAAAGGTCCACTTTCTAGAATGCCATGGACATTGCCTTTGCAGAGGAAAAAGATAAATTCGTAGTTGTATATATGGATGATATCACTGTGTACTCTAGATCTGACAGGGAACATATCAGGAATTTAGAGAAAGTTTTTCTAAAATGTAAGAAGTATGGAATATCATTAAACCCCGGAAAATAAAACTTTGCGTTGGAGGAAGGAAAATTGCTGGGATACATCATTTCAAAAGATGGTATAAAGATTGATCCAGAGAGGATCAAGGAAATCTTGAAGGTTTAAGAACCAAGGAGCAAAAAGGAAGTGCAATCCTTCATTGGATAGGTAAATTTCCTAAGAAGGTTCATCCCCAATTTTGTTGAGATACTAATGAAAATCACTAACATGCTGAAAAAATACCATGATATTAAATGAACAGTGGATGAAAGGAGAGCTTTCAGAGATATAAAACATGCTATCACAGAAGCCCCTGTTCTGGTAAGTCCATATTTTAGCAAAGATTTTATAATATTTTCTTATGCTTATGATCACACTATTGTTGGAGTGTTGTTACAGAAAAATGATCAAAATGTTGAGCAGCCTATAGCCTTTTTTAGCAAAGTGTTAAGAGACAGGGGAGTTGAAATATGACATAATGGAGAAACAAGCATATGCTTTAGTCAAATCTTTGAAATATTTTAGAGTCTATGTTCTTCATTAATACATCATTGCTTATGTTCCTAGTAGTGTGGTGAAGGGAATCCTCACATAGCTTGATCCAGAGGGAAAAAGAGAAAAATGGATTGATGTGTTACTAGTGTATGACATTGAGATAAAGCCCACCAAACTGATTAAGGGTCAAGGATTGGAAAAGATGACGACAAATTCCAACTGTGAATCCTTGCAACTAAATTTATTAACCAGTCATTCGAACCAACTTGACACAGAGGTGCAGGTAATGCCTGATTTCTCCATATCTCCATGGTATTCTGACATTGTGTATGTGCAACAAAATTTACAGGCTCTTGCAGGGTTAATCAAACCAAGGGTAAGGCCAGTGAAGCTAAAATCTGCCAAGTTTTGTATTCTAAATGAATATCTATATTGGAAAGATCCTGGTGGTGTTTTGTTAAATTGTCTTTTGGAGAATGAATCCCAATAGACTATAGAGGAGTTTCATAAGGGAGATTATGGAGGGCACCATTCTTGGAAAGCAACAACAAACAAAATTTTGAGAGCTGGTTTCTACTGGCCCTCATTATTTTATGATGTTTATAAAGAGATCACTAAGTGCCACCAATGCCATATTTTTTATGGTAAGAGGAAACTTGTTCCACTTCCTCTTCATCCAATATCTGTAGAAGCACATTTTCAACAATGGGGACTGGACTTCATTGGGGAAATAAATCCAAACTCTTCAAGACAACATAGATGGATTTTGATGCCCACATCTATTTTACTAAGTGGATTGAAGCAATACCTACCAGGAGGGATACTGATGCAGTAATTATGGGTTTGCTGGAAGAAAACATTTTGGCTAGGTTTGGGTGCCCCAGGAGGATTGTGACAGACAATGCATCAGCTTTCAAGTCTAAGAAGATGATTAATTTTTGCCATAAGTATCATATCAGCCTCAACCATTCTACTACCTATTATCCATAGGGGAATCAGCTAGAATAATATTCAAATAAAAGCCTGGTAAGGATTATTAAGAAGTTGTTGGAAGATAACAAGAGAGCCTACCATACAAAGTTGAAATATGCTTTGTGGGCTGACAAAATCAACACAAAAAGGGAAATTGGAATGTCACCATTCCAGTTATTATATGGAGTTGAAGTAGTTTTTCCAGCATCCTTGGGAGTCTCAATCATGAGGTTGTTGCAGAAACAATAGAATGAACCAAATCATATGCAAAGAAGAACCAATCAAATCATAGAATCGAATGAGTTAAGAGACAAATTCTATGGTAAAGTACATATACATGAAGAAAAAATGAAGAATAGTTTTGATAAGAAGGTCAAAGAGGATAAATTCTTGGTTGAAGATTTGGTTGTGAGGTGGGATGCCCTCAGGGAAGAAAAGCATGGAAAATTTGATCACATGTGGGTTGGTCCTTACATCATTGCAGCATACATGGGAGATAATGCTTTCATTTTGCAGCATCAGGATGAATCTCAATTGAAAGGAGGTCCAGTAAATGGAATATTTCTCAAGCATTATTTGACCTGAAGGGAAGAGGTAAAATTTTGTACCATAGTTGTATATATTTATTTATTTTCAAATAGTACAAATGGTGAGCCAAAGGATTTGAAGCCCGAAGAGAAAGCCCTAAGATCTAGAAGGGTAGCCATATTCCCTTTGCTTTGATTTTTGTTATAGGAACAAAAAAAATAAAAAGTTTTGAAGTCTGAAATATGGGGAGCCACCCAATGGATTTGATACCTGATCTACGAGGTTATTTGCTACCTCACAGGGAGGATAACATCCCTAGTCGGAGCCACTTATTAGCATTGTTTTTGTTCTAAGTAGTTGGATAGGTATAAAACAGTGTACGAAGAAATAAGGTCTGTCAATTTTTATATCATATGGCCATGGAGGATATTAATAAGTTTCTGCAGGTATTTCAAATGTCATTTCTAAGCTGAGATTAAATAATAATAAAATAATTCTAGTTTTTCAGCTTTGAAAATGTATGAGAATAAGAAAATTTGTTCCAGACTATATAATGACAGAAAATGAAGAATTTAAATGAAAAGGTTTAGGAATTTTAGCATAAGCGAGAGCAGATTAACTTGCAGATACAAGTGTCTGTTGGATAAGGAGGGTAAAGTAGATCTACAGTTATGAATTGTTTCATTATTTCAACATGCAGGGTGGAATAGAGTTCTTGAATCAATGAAATGGTGTAAAGAGGCTTGTTTTTCAACAGCGGTGATCAACATATAGATCAGATAGACGGTGGAAGTCCATTCCTCCAATCTAAGTTTTACCATGAAAAGTACTTTTTGTATTTGTGGAATTGGTTAAACACCTGCAGGTTTCAATGGCAGAGTTCGAAGATGGTTTAGATCAACGACGGAGGTGAATTCCGCTGATCTAAAGTTCTCGTGGAAAATCACATTTCAAATCTGCGGAATGGTTTAAAAGGAGTGCATGTTTCAACGATGGATATCAAGTTGGGGATGAATCTATGGCGGAAAATGATTTCGTTGATTGAACATGCGGAGATAAAAACACAATTGAAATTTGCGAAATGTGGTAGGCCCTTTACACTTGGACGACAGAGATTACCGGCTATTTTGATCAAAGGCTAAGAATAATTCTGAAAATTGAAGTTGTACGGAGGAAAGTCGGGATTGAGATTTGTGGAATTGAATATGAGCGACATATTTTGACAGTTCAGATGAAAGTTAAAGTTTGAATCAACGGTTTGAAATGGCTCCGCTAATCCAAAGTGCGAGCAAGGAAGTTCTTGGTGAGAAGTGTGGAAAATGTAAAGTGTTGAAGGTGATCAAGGGTACATATTTAAGTTGAAAATAAATATACGACTATAAATCAATCTGGGCATAGAAGCTATAAGGAGGATAGAGAAGGCCATATAACTAAAAATCGAAGTTTAAGACAAAACAAAATGGACGGCTCAGATTAGGGAAAAATTTCAAATCAATGATGGATATTTGTTTTGGTACTCAAAATTGCATGAGAGATAAAGAAGGGTGAAATAAGCGGGAATAATATAATATGGTTAACCAACAGTCAGAAATTAAGGGCTCATATTAAAGAATACCGGATCTACGGGTGAGATTAAATTTCAATGAAAAAGATGCACAATCAATATAGAGAATAAAATAATATAAGGGAAAGCACGTGGATTCAAATGATTTGTTTTTTATGAAGCATTGGAAAACGAGAATCCGGATCGTGCGAAAGGCGTCACCGTGGACAAAATTTTGAACCATCTATCAACTGACCAGGTAGGTTCATTTCTCTAATTGAACTAGTATTTCATGGATGAAGTGGAAGATTTGAAGTTCAGAATCTCGAGTATCATAATGTTGAACAATTTCTTAAGGATAAAGATTCTAAAATCTTTGGCATTATCTTGCTAAATGAAAATCTAGAAACCGCCAAAAACAAATTGAAAATATTCAAAGCTCAGGGAATTGATACTGATGGAGTATTCAGTTCATATTTCTTTTATTTTTCTTTTGAACAAACCCCAAATTGTCTAGATTTTGTTGAGTGGTGCGCCAATAATTAATCTCCTTCAGAGGGGGTAATAATGGATGCATCTAGGTCTAAAAGTTTGTGTCTAGTAAATTCCCTTGTCATCCGAAATAACCTGTTAATCCCTGCCTATTTTATATAATTGTCTAAAGAATACAAAGAAGAAAACCTACTCCAGTTTTTTCGAGAGTCCTCAGTCCTCAGTCGAACAAAAAGAAACTTTCATCAAAACCTGCTCAAAACCTGATAGTCAGTTGTTAAATCACCATTTTCCCATTAACTACAACCTGTTTAATGAAGAAACACAGTCTCTGATAACCTTGGCAAGTCATTTTTTGAGGTTGGATATGAATAAATACATCACTGAACATTTGTTGAGTCTAATGTTCACTCTTAGTACTGGTCAAGTAGAGTCTAAGCAATTGAGTTAGTCGATGCATTCATCATGCCTTAAATTTGGTGAGTTTTTAGCTGAGAACATATGTTCTCAATTAATAAACTTCCACAAGACAAGAACTTTCAGATTTCAATATTTTATGTTGAGGATGTTTTTAACATTTAATGAAGATAATTTACAACTCCCAGAGATGGTTATAACAAATGAAATGAGTAGAAATTATTGTAAGTTTATGAATTTTCTCATGGCACCAATGTATAATGTTTTCTTTCAAGAAAGATTACCTAGAGTACTACCAAAAATGAAAGAAATATTACAGTTTCCACATGAAAGGAGAATAGGAGATTGGTTCCTATTTGAACATGGAACAATGATTAGGGTATATGGGTTTGTTCATCAACCCTATATCCTATCAACATTTTTGAAAATAAGAGTGTTTGCATTGGAACTAATTAGACAAAGGTTGATAGTTGAAGATGAGAATTTCTTAAGCTATAAGAAGCCTTGATAAATTAAGTTTCCATGGATAGCAGGCCCTTTTGGCATCAAGAGAAAATCAACTCTCCCAATGATTGAAAGCATGCTCAGAGAAATGGTATTTTCAGTTGAAGTTGTTGTTAATTATGACCCTCACCGTGTTATCTCAAATAGGAGACAAGCCAATAAAAATAAACCATTTGAGCATTCTGAGGTGGTAGCACTGTCTGAAGCAACAAATTGGATGGATTACCCCAAGGATAATAGTAATGGTGAAAATATGCAAGAGGATTCACTTTCTTCTGCACCTAGGAACATTTCTCCTCAACGTGATCTTTCTAGTATTGTTGTAGCAGCTACTCATATTACTCCATTGGATAGTTTTTCTGAAAAAAATAGATAAGAGAGAGTTCTCAAATGCCATGGATACTAAGAAGAAGGCACTGCCAGAACACCCAAGAAACAAAAGATTGAAAAGTCAGGACAACAACTTGCACAGGTCACAAAAGATAAAGGAAAAAAGAAGCAGATGAAGATCAAAGGCCCAGCCTTTGAAATCTAGGAATATACCTTTGATAAAAAGAGCAACATATAAGTACAAGTTGAAGACTGAATTGATATACATATATAAATATGTGGGTGAAAAAACTTTTGATGAAGAATTGAAGTTGTATGATGAAGTGAGAAACTGCCTAGTCAAGATGTATCCATGGTGACTGTTAGGGATCAGGATAAAAACACATTGAATCTGACAGTGTCTACAAGAAATAAAGTGGTTGAACTGAGGATGAATTTAAAGAAGATCCCTACAACTGATGTGATACATCTACACATAGAAACATGTGATATCATTTATACTGATTTGTTAAAAGCAACATTGCAGCTATCAAAGTTACAATCAAGTAAGAAAAGAGTTGAATATTTACTCAGAAAGGAGAAGGTGGAGAATAAATCCCACCAAATGTAGATTAAGAAGCTTCAAGTGGAAATATTGGTGGCTGATAGTCAAGTTGATAAGGGAGTTTTTGCACAAAAGTTGTTAAATGAGAAAGAAAATGCAATTCAATTACTAAAGAAGAAGCTAAAGATTCCATCTACTCAGCTTATACAAACTTCTGAGCTCATAGAGTTTGAGAAAGAAAAAGAAGATTTGAATACTGAACTAATTGATTGTAAAGAAAGGTTGCTGAAGTTTGAGGAAAAAGAAAAACAATGGGAGAAGGATGCAAGAATTTGGTATGAAAAGGAAAAGGATTTTGAAATGAAACAAGCATAGTTAGAAAATGAAGTAAAGGAGAAGAATAAGGAGTAGCAAGTGCAAGTTATTTCACCTTCTATACAATCTGGTGCAAATTCCCCTTCCCAAGCCATGTCTCGGGTAAGTCTAGAAATTTATAAATCACTGCTTTAAAAAACAAAAACAAAAATTTGGAAGACGTAGTTGAAAAAAGACAAAAGGAAAGAAAGACATTAGAAAACAAATGTAAGGATCAGGTAGAAAAGAATAATAAATTGGCAAAACTGGTGACAAGATAGACAACCTTACAGGGAGATAAGCATCTCATCTCGGATGTACTGATAACAGAAGCAGCCAAGCTTAGGCCTTATTTGGATTTTATTCTAGATAGGGAGATTGTTACACAAGCAGCTAGACAGAATGTTATAATGTAAAGAAAGTCTTAAACAAAAAACCCATTGACAAAGCTAATAATGCAATCAGTTTTTTGAACAGTTTAACAGAAGAGGAAATAAGGAAAGCAAATATCTAGGATATAGTATTGGTTATCACATGGGCAAGAAAAGTGGTGAATAAATATCATCATTTAGAAACAGTTCAAGCAAAAATTGATGTTATGCATCATGAAATTAAGGAATTTATTGAATTGTTTAATCCTTTGTTCAAAATATGACTTCCTTTCTTTTGGGAAGGGAAAGGAGGAATGTGGTCTTAGAAGGAGTATAATGACAAATTAATCAGTTGCAAATTAGATCATCGGCAGTTTGATGATATGCAACAACAATCTTTTTTTGGAAAAGCAATGATTGATAAATTGGTTGGAGATTTTGAGATGATGTTCGACTTCAAGGTTACATGTACCAAATTTCCATATTTTTCTTATTCAAAAAATGTGGAGCTTAGGGTATTGGAAAAGGAGATGATCAATCTAGATTTGCCACTTGGTTATCAATGGAGGATAATTGAAAAATTACGGGAAAATTAAATACAAGTTGCGCCAATGAAGACATGCATGAGCATGACAAGGATCAAAGAGGAAATTGTAGAATGATCAAGTGAGCTAGAATCCTGAATGTGCATTACTGATCTAAATCCAACATGCGTGTTACCCCCATATTTTATGTTTTATGTAAATCGTGGCAAATGTGCCACGTTAGAGTTTATTAGAAGTTTGTTTCTCAAGTTGTAACAAATTTCGACCATGTTTCGAGGTTGGTCTCAGGGGTCCAAGTGTTAAGATTATTATTCCTCCCTTTTCCAATTTGGTCATATGTCTAAATCATGAGCCATGTTTAAATCGGGAGTCCTTCCAGTCTATTTTTAGTCTTTAGCACCATTGGGTCCACTTGGCCTAATTGGGGCACATGTTGGAGTTACTAAAGTGTGGGGAAAACTAATTGAGGCCTAATGCCACTAATTACACTTGCATGCATCAGTATAGGAGCGTCATAGATCAATCGCTACAAATTAGGAGCCACTGGGAGTGCCGATACCAACCAAGGTTAGTTGAGTTGTGTTGGTGACTAGTCAAGCTCAGTTAGGAGTCAGTTACATTCAGTTAGCACTGGGTTTGCACAGCTGCATGTAGGAGGGGCGCATTTCTCACCTACCACAGTTAGTTAGGCTTAGTTAACACTGAATTAGACACTTTAGTTATGTTTTAGAACTCCGATGAACTCCAATAATGATTTAGACAAGGTCACTTAACCATTCATTCAAATAGATTCAAACCAATTCGAATTTCCTCACATAGGATTCAAATTGCATGAGGCTATTTAGCCATTGTACTTCATTGTAATTATTATCCAATTACTTTTTGATTAATGAAAGCATTCACAACTGCAAGCCATTTTTACACTGTTTCATTCTTCAATTGCTGAGTAAATTGTGTGATCTATCTCGTGAGTTGTGTGTTTTTCCACATATCTATGTGTTCAATTTAATATGGTATCAGAGCCTCAGTGGACAAGGCACTTCTCCTCCTCAGATCTCCAGCTGGATCATTTTTTTTAGCAAATTTTCTCCTTCCAGTATTGCACCAGAAGCAAAGAATTTACCACTTAATATCCAAAGTAAAGGAATTGTTGATCAAGCTTGGTTGATCAACTATGCTAGGTGTGATGAAAATTCCAAAAGTGCAGACTGTCGACCTTATTTTATCTGTTTGATTGTGTGATTTACAGGTTATCAACTCTTCTCACTGCATTCACTACAAGCATCTCTTTCTCCTCACTGCATTTGCTACAACAACCATTGTCTTCTTCACTGCATTCAAAATGGCCAGTCCAATGGAGTAGCTCACTTCCTTCAACTGTCACCAGTGGAAGGAGGACATGGAGTCACTACTTTGCACCAAGAATCTCTACAGACTCACAATGGAGTTAGAGGTAGAGCCAATTCTTAATCATGACAAAAAAAGTACTGGAATAGGCTTGATGAAACCTTTGGATGCCTATTCCTCTCAAGCTCTCGAGATATTCTCTTCCATATCAAAGGATTGAAGGCTCCCAAGGAGATTTGGGATGAGCTTGCTTCCTTATTTGATAAGCATGATGAACTGAGGGTCCATCAGCTAGATATTGAGCTGATATCTCTTCATCCATCCAACTTTGAAACACTGAATGAATTCTTCACAAAATTCAAGAGCCTGATATTCTAGTTGAAGCTATGAAAGGTTGAGAAGGAGGATGATCAAGTCATCCTCGCCATTCTCTCAAAACTCAGTGCAGACTACTCAATATTTTTATCAACCTTTCAATTGGTAAGTATCACTACTCCAAATTGGAAGATTCCCACTCTTGATGCCTTCATTGAATCTCTCACTCATGAGCATGACAAGTTGATCCAAATGGGGATCATTCGATCTTCCAAAGATCAAGCACTGGGTGCAGGAGGACCTAAGGTAGCGAACGATAAAGGGAAGCAAAAGGATGCTTCTCCTATGAAGAAAGAGCAGTTAAATGAGCCTTTATGTTTGAAAAGAAGCAAGAAGAATGGCAAAGGAAAGACTCTTTGTTCCTACTATGGAAGGGGCTTTCATCTGCAAAGCTCCTGTATGAGAAGACAACTTGATGAAATGACTCTTCTTTTGGAGAAATATAACATTACTACACCTACTAGCACAAGGAAGGATGACCACATAGAAGACACCGAAGATTACTTCGAAACATGTCATGCACTGAAGGCTAGCTACTCAACAACACATGCCTTCCTTATTGATTCTGAAGCTTCCAATCATATCGTTGCATCAAGAGAATAATTATCTTCTTTACAGTCTTTTGATGGTCCTAGTATTCAGATGGCAATAACAATAAAGTTCAAACCAAAGGGAAGGGCTCTATCAAGATTGAACATGGAAAGTTCAAAGATGTGCTTTATGTTCCCTCCCTAGCTTCAAACATGTTATCTGTATACCAGATGACTCATACTGGCTCTCCAAAGTGAGTGATATTTGGTCCTAACTCAGTGGAGATTACATATATCTCTACTGGGAACACCATAGCGAAGGGTGTTGCAAATCATGCCTCCAAGGCATATGAGTTCTCACACTTCATGCCATTTTCAGAACCAGTGCACTCTCAGCAGCCACTTGCAAGGGAAGGTAAAATCATTTCATCTACTTCTTTTGCAGCCTCCACTAGTATTGTAGATCCAACTGTATCAGTTTATGAGATTGAGATTTAGGGTGATTCAGATCCAAATCCAGTCCCTACTTCCAAACTGGAAGCTAGGAAGATGATTGGAAAACCACCTGACACTCAGAAGGGAAAGACCCTTGTGCTATGTCATGCAATCTTACCTCCTTCAGAGAGATGCAATAGACTCCCTGTAAGATGATACATGGAAAGGGATCAGTCTCACTACATTCAGAAGAATAGAGCTGATCATACACCTCTTCATCTAGCAAGAGACAAATGCTACATGCATGCTGCTTCGCTACATCACAGAGATTGCAGCAACACATTTTCAAGTTTTTCAAACTTGAATCCTGATTCTATCTGCTTAGTTAGAGGGGGGGATTTTTTCCCATGTGGTTTTTTCCCTAGCTCCTTGTATTGAGTAATTAATTTAATTTACTTGATGTAATGGGTGACCTATGGTGTTAGTTACCAGGGCCCACATATTTTCCAAGTTAGCATTCAAGTGGGGTGTTAGGATTATTAATCCTCCCTTGTCAAATTTGGTCATATATCTAAATCAGGAGTCATGTCTAAATCGGGAGTCTTTCCAGTCTATTTTTAGTCACTACCACCATTGGGTCCACTTGGCCTAATTTGGGCACATGTTCCAGTTACTAAAGTGTGGGGAACACTAATTGAGGCCTACTGCCACTGATTTCACTTGCATGCATCAGTTTAGGATCCTCCTAGATCAATCCCCACAAATTAGGAGCCACTGGGAGTGTCGATACCAAACAAGGTCAGTTGAGTTGAGTTGGTGACTAGTCAAGCTCAATTAGGAGTCAGTTACATTCAGTTCTAGTCCTCTACATTCAGTTAGCACTAGGTTTGCATGGCTGGATGCAGGAGAGGCACATTTCTCACCTACCACAATCAGTTAGGCTTAGTCAACACTGAATTAGACACTTGATTTGTGTTTTAGAACTCTGATGAACTTCGATAATGATTTAGACAAGGTCAGTTAACCATTCAGTCCTCCAATAATGATTTAGACAAGGTCAGTTAACCATTTAGTCAAGTAGAGTCAAACCAATTTGAATTTCCTCACATAGGATTCGAATTGCATGAGGGTATTTAGCCATTGTACTTCATTGTAATTATTATCCAATTACTTTTTCATTATTGAAAGCATTCACAGCTGCAAGCCATTTTTGCGTTGTTTCATTCTTCAATTATTGAGTAAATTGTGTGATCTATCTTGTGAGTTTTGTGTTTGTCCACAGATCTATGGGCTCATTTTAATACTAAGACACTATAAGTATACCCTCAATAGAGGAAGAAGGGGTTGAAACCGGTGAGACTTTTGCGTAATGTAATTTTGAGGTCTTTCTTTAATAAAAGTTGCAGAGTCGGATGCTGGCCTTTGAATGCAAAATTTATGTATGTTTCTCGGTTATAGACTATGATTTCTCTTCTTTATGTGCATGTCCTTCTCTTCTTTATGGCATGTCATATCTGAGATAAGTGTGTGATAGTTTTTAGAATTCATACTTTGTTATGCTCTGGCTATCATTTCAGGTATTCATAAATCGTTTCTACCAAAGTTAATGTAGAATTCATATAGTTGCTTCTCTGTGTTAATGGAATGTCATCATTTATTCCTTATCACCATACCAACAACATATTGACCATAGCCAAAGTATTATCTTTCTTTTGCAGACATTTCCCATGCAAAATGCTCTATGTTCTTGATAATTGTGACTCCATAGCCCAATGTACCCTTACCATGTTTCAACCACAACAATATCTGAATTTTATTTCATGTCTATATCTGGCCTTGTTATATATCTGTAAGAGATCCCTCTTTAGAGATGGAGAAGCCAACTCCCTTTCTTAAAGTGGTTTTGTTGTTACCTCGGGGTTCACCTTCCACAACCTTGGGTGTGATTCTGAGTGCTAACACATTGGTCTACTACCTCTTAAAACCACTTATACTATGAAACGATAACTCGACACAGTTCTATGTTTTCTCTCTCCTAATTTTAGTAGTTATTATTGCCTCTTTTTCAAAAAGGGTTGATACCAGTATCACATATTTTCATTTTGAGGCATTTTTTTGGGCCTTTGAATCATCTTTGTCGTAAAGTATTTTTAATTTATATTTTCAAGTGTGTTTTTTAGAAATTCAACAAAATAACATACATTTAGAAGCAAGTTATAATGAAAACATATACATTTTGCAATTTTTTCTTCAAAATAAGACATTTTTATTGACAAATTTGTAAAAAAATCTAGAAAATAAAAACATTGAAAGCCATTTTCAATGGATTTTCAGAGATATTTTGTATAGAAATGATACTATGTTATATTATTTTCCAAAAGTGACTATTCACATAAATTCAAGAAAAAAATATATGTAACGTCCCCGACCCTCCGACCGGGCAAGAGGACGCTACTAAACACCAAATTATCTGGGCATCTAGCCCCCATGAACATGAACATACATACATATAATGCTGAAACAAGATACTTAAAAACATAAAACATACTACGATGCATTAATCATTCATATGCATAGCAGAAGCAAAACAACATGCATTGATATACAATTTCAACATTCACATGTACATTATCATTCATCAATGGTAAATATTATTGCAGACACAAGTCGGGCAAGAATACTTATCTTAACAAAAACGTGTCCCGCAACCAGCTACGTCGCTGCAATGTTCCACCCAACCATAGGCTCGCGTGCTCCTTAATCTCTCAGCAACGCTGCCACCCCCGAGCCGGGCATGATTCCCCAAAGAATAAGGAACTAACATGCTTACACATAGCCAAGGATAGCAACACAATAGGGGTACACAGTTCAGCCAAGCCAACATAGTTGGGTTTATTAGGCGAACATCAAAACAACCAAGCTAACAAAGTTGGGTTTATCAGGCCATCTAGGAGCTGGGAAAAGCTAAATGCTAAGTTGGTGAGCTCATTGAAGAGCTAAAGACATGTACACCAGAACCATCCTGGCTTCTAAGACACCCACACACACCCAACACAAGGAAATCAGTCCTTTCTCTACAACGCAATCCCTCAGACCCTTATCTCCCTTCCAGTGCTATTCAGGGGTTGTGGATAAGAAATCCAACTAGCTATGTCTATGTGGTTCCCAAACACACCAGGTTTGTCAAGCACATCAGGCCCTCATCACCACTCCAATGTAGTCCGAAGACCAACCACTGCGTTCATGCATCAAACCAACAATTAAAGCTTTGACAGGGGAAAGAAAACCCATGAATCGTTCTTGGTCTTATCGTGGCCAAAACGATTCCACAAGGATCTACAGCAGCCCAAATCGCAAAAGAAACTCAACGAACAAGTGTGGGAAAACAACAGCCAACGTACCACAAAAGAAAACCATAGTCCACGATCAATAATGAAATATCTAGACAACTACAATGGGAACGCGGGCAGGAAGCCGATCCTCAACATAGACAGAGGAAGACATAGCACCAAGGAAACCACGGAAACATCCCACAGTGAAAACCACGAAAACATTTCACAGCCTGACAATGGTGGAGTCAAAACATAGACTTTCTGCGTGAACAAGAGGAAGAACAAATGAACCCCCACACAATGGATTGTGATCCCTTTTAACTCCGCTCTGCATGGGGAAGACGAACAGTCCACGATCAGGATAGTGGGCAGACCCTTCGCAACCCAAAAGACGCGTTGTGGAGAGAGTGCAGGCGTGGGCGTAGTGGTTTTCCTGCCAACAATTAGATGCCCCAACTAACAACAGAACAATTAAGGTGGTGGTTGGATGAGACAAGGAAAGGTGAGCAATCAAATAGGGTGGTGACACATGACTTTTCTCACAGGATCCAGGTTTATCAATCCCCCCCTTATCCTTAGGAAATCATGCCCCTTCTCAATTTGGTTGCAGTGAACATAGCTGGTTGGGTTTATTTAATTAGAAAGCATAGTTACATGATGCCACAAATTAATATATGTCGTATGTCCCGATATACTATCGGTGACAATTTCAATCCGAAACATAACATAACCAAATCGATGATGGGGCCTAGGCCTTTAGCTCTGCACCATGATTATTTACAATGTATATATATCATGTATATTTAATGCATTGGGGTCAAAACCGGGGTGTTACATTCCCCTCCCCCTTAAATAGCATTGTCCTTAGTGCTTTACAAAATTTGAACAAAATGCTACATTGGTACCGCCTCAGTGTTCCGTAGAATTGAACAAAAATGGATGTGCCAATCACCTAGCATCCTCTAGATCCCACGTAGCCTCTCCAGGTCCGTAGTGCTCCCATTGCACCTTTACCTGCCCTATGGCTCGATTCCGAAGCATTGTGACATTCCTATCGAGGATGCGCATTGGCTCAATTTGGAACTCTCCCTCGGGTTCCACCTGAATCACATCCCAATTTATCACATGGTTAGGATCATGTACATATTTCTTAAGCAAAGAAACATGAAAAACATTATGAACTCTAGTACTAGCAGGCAATGCAAGTCTATATGCAATAGGCCCTATTCTTTCAAGCACTTCAAACGGCCCATAATATCTAGGTGACATCTTGGCACAACTTCCAAGCTTCAAGGTAGACATGATCCCTAACACTGAACTCTCTGTTCATCCTATGCTTATCTGCATATCTTTTTTGTATGTCCTGTGCTGCTTTTAGATTCTACCTGATCTTTACAACCTCTTGCTCCATTTCCTTGAGCAATTCTGGTCCAAGCACAATCCTGTTCACTGGGTTATCCCAGGTCACTGGTGTCCTACACCTCCTTCCATAGAAAGCTTCATATGGACTCATCCCCAAGGATGCCTGCTGTCCATTATTGTAAGAAAACTCTACCAAGTGTAAGTAATCTTCCCACTTGGTTGGTTTGTCCATCACATACATGCGAAGCATATCTTCAAGCACCTGATTAACCCTTTCAGTCTGCCCATCTGTCTGAGGATGGTAGGCAGTGCTGAAGTTTAACTTTGTACCCAAATCTAGAAACAACCCCCTCCAAAAATTGGAAGTGAACTTGACATCTCTGTCAGAAACTATTGCCTTCGGCAATCCATGCAATTTGAAAATCTCCTTCATGAAGATCTTTGCAATGCCATCAGTCTTATGTGTAGACTTCACCAGTATAAAATGTGCTACCTTTTTCAACTTGTCTACTACAACCATGATGGAATCATGTTGTCTCCAAGTCATTGGTAATCCTGTAATAAAATCCATGGAAATAAATTCCCATTTCCATTCCGGATTTGGAAAAGGCTGCAACAAGCCTACAGGATGTTGATGCTCAACCTTTACCTTTTGACTTTTCATGCACCTTGAAATATATTCAGCTATGTCCTTTTTCATTCCTGGCCAAAAGTACTACTTTCTAGCTGTAGCAATTGTCTTCTGATATCCTGGGTGACCAGAATACGGAGCTTGATGGATTTCATCCATTACAACTCTCCTCAAATCTGCTACATTCGGAATATAAATTCCTCCTTTATAAGTAATAATTCCATCTTCTTCCAATTTATATCCTTCATACCTCTTCTCAAGACTTTGTTGTTGCAATTTGTCTTTTACCTGCTCATATAATTAATCTCCAACAACATGATTATCAATCTGCTTCCTCAAATCTGATTGGCAAATACTAAGAGATGCCACATGCATTTCCTGCACCTTCCTGCTGAGTGCATCAACTACCTTATTCTCTTTTCCCTTTATGTGCTTGATTTTGAAATCAAACTCACATAAAAATTCCAACCATCTCGCTTGCCTAGCATTCAGAGTAGGCTGATCAAACAAATACTTCAGACCACAATGGTCTGTCCTGAGCTCAAATATTCTACCCATCAAGTAATGTCTCCACATCTTGAGAGCATGTACTATGGCTGCAAGCTCTAGATCATGAGTGGCATAGTTCTTCTCATGCTCCTTCAACTTTCTTGACTCATAACATATCACGTGGTTGTCCTGCATAAGGACTCCTCCAAGCCCTCGTCTGCATGCATCGGTACATACAACAAAATATTTCCCCGGATCTGCAACTTTCAATACTGGTGCACTGGTGAGAATATTCTTCAACCGCTGGAAGCTTTCTTCACACTTCGAAGTCCATTCGAACTTTATTCCCTTCTTTTGCAAAGAAGTGATGGCATGTGCAACCTTGGAAAACCCTTCAATGAACCTCATGTAGTATCCTGCAAGTCCCATAAAAGATATTACATCCATCACATTTCTTGGAGTAGGCCAATTTATAATGGCTTCAATCTTCTCAGGGTCTACTGATATACCCTCTTCTGAGATAATGTGACCCAAGTACTGAATTCTATCTCTGTAGAAGTCACACTTGCTTAGTTTTGCATACAGCTGATGCTCCCTAAGCAATTGCAATGTCAATCTCAAATGCTCTTCATGTTCTTCCTCATTCTTAGAATAAACAAGAATGTCATCAAGGAAGACAAGAACAAACTTGTCCAAATACTTACTGAAGACACTATTCATAAGGCACATAAATGTAGCTGGTGCATTGGTGAGACCAAATGGTACCACTACAAACTCATAATGCCCATACCTTGTCCTGAAGGCCATCTTATGATTGTCTTCATCCTTGATTCTCACCTGATGATAACCAGACCTCAAGTCAATCTTGGGAAATACCTTTGCTCCTCTCATTTGATCAAAGAGGTCATCAATCCTAGGCAAAGGATATTTATTCTTCACAATAACCTTGTTCAACTGTCTGTAATCAATACATAACCTAAGTGTACCATCTTTCTTCTTTACAAACAGAACCAATGCTCCCCAAGGAGACACACTCGGTCAGATATACTTCTTTTCCAACAACTCTTGCGGTTGCATCTTCAACTCTAGCATCTCCGGTGTACTCATCCTGTAGGGTGTTTTGGATACTGGTGCCACTCCTGGCACAATTTCAATGGTGAAATCAATGTCCCTCTTTGGAGGAAGCCTTGGAATCTCATCAGGAAACACATCTTTGAATTCTTGTAACACCTGATAGTCCTCCAACCTAGGAGTTTCATATCTTGTTGGTTCCAAAATATGAGCTACATACAACTGACAACCTTTCCTACAGAACTTCTTCAACTGCATTGTTGAAACTTGCCTTACTGAAATTACATTTGGAATACCTTTTACAACTACTGGGTTTCCTTCTTCATATGTGCATTCAAAAGTCTTGTTGTAACAGTCAAGCTTTACTCTATGAGCTTCTAACCAATCCATTCCAATGAGAAAATCATAGGAACCAAGCAGTAGAACATTTAAATATACACAAGTGATCAATCCATTCATAGCCAATGGGAATTTCTCCACTACTTCACTGACTTTTCTCTTAGTTCCAGTGGCTAGTTGAACTAACCAAGATTTCCTATGCTTTACTTTCTTAAAAGCGCAAATCTCCACTACTCTAGGAGTAATGTAACTATGAGTAGAACCAGGGTCAATCAAAATAGAAACATATTGTTCAACAATCTTACCTGCAACTTCAACCACAGTTGACTGATGATTTTCCTGGCGGTCCTCCAATGCTGTATACATTATAGGGGCTACTCTTGCTACTTGACCCACTGTTTCGGCTTCCTGAATGTTATAAGCTGGCCTTGCACTTTTAGTCTCAAGTGGAAAATATTTGCGCAAGTGGGGTCCTTCACATTTCCAACATTTGAGTGGACCTTTATTCTATGGTGGATCTTTAGGCTTTCCACCTATCACTCCAACTGGCTTACTCGCAGCTTGGGATGGCTGCTTCTGCTGATTCCTGAATCTAGAAGGTTTGAAATCTTTCTTTATTTGATCAAAATTTTCATTTTTCTTGTCCTTCCATGCCTTATGGTAATCAGGTTTACCTTTGCTTTGCTCATAGCAATACTTAGCCGTCCTTATTGCTTCTTCAAGAGTTCTAGGTTCATAAAACTCAATTCTGTCTTTGTAACACTGAGGAAATCCACTCAGAAACCGCTGGACCTTCACTTTTTCATCTCTGATGTACCGGACATACCTCAATAATTTCAAGAACTTATTTGTGTATTCATCCATGGTCTGCTGTCTCAATCTTAGCTCATGGAAATCTTTAATCTTGTCATCATAATACCTGTCAGAGAGGTATTTATGCCTGAAATAGTTCTTGAACTGCTTCCACTCCAGTTTCCTTTCACTGATCCTCTTTACTTGCTTGATGTGTTCCCACCAAATGGATGTTCTTCCATTTATATTGAATATGGGAACTCTTGCCTTCATGTTTCCTGAATAATCCTGCACTTGGAATCACTACTTTATCCCAATAAGCCAAGCTTCAGTCTCTTGTCCAGTATTTATCTCACCATCAAATGTAGGAGGTTTAGCTTTCTTAAATTCATCCCGAGAGCGATCCCTATGGTGCCTTCTTCTTTTCCTTTTACAAGAAGATGAACTTGTATCTCCACTAGATTCTTCAGAGTCAGATGATCCACTGGAAGTCATTCTCCTCTTCCTAGTGCTACTCTTACTGCCTTTTGGCCTTGATGTACCTCATCCAGAATCTATCTTCTTCTGCAAGTCTGTCAAACTCTGCAACATGGTAGCATTCAGCTGATGCTGCTCTTCCTGGGCTTTAATCAAGCTTCTCATGGTGGCTGCAACCTCGGACGGTGTCTCTTGGAATCTCCTTCCATTAGACTCTATGTCATCATTTCCATTACAGACATTTTCTCCCATGACATCTTCTGTAGGCTCGTAAGAATCTCCAGCATCATATTTGTCATGGGTTCTCATGACTGATCCACCTCTTGCTGTACCACACTGTTCTTCCTGGAATACTGCTCTTGGAGGTGTCTATAATTCTGCAAACGTGTTAGTAGCAAACTGTTGGATGCATATCATTAATGTAATTCAGAACTACTTACCTTCCTTTTTCTGGAAATTCATAAAACAACAATTTTGCTAAAACACAAATTTTTTCTCTCTCTCTCATGTTCATCCCGGTAATCCACTAACATTCTGCTGAAAACCCATTGAAAGACAGTTGAAAACTGCTTGAAAAATTAATGAGAAGTTCCCTCGAAAAACCCAAATCTCCCTTGGTCCAATCGGACATCCGCCCAACTATCTTTCTGACATTTCGGTGGTCAAAACACCTAGCTCATCGGCGGTTTGTTCTTTTATTTCTCTCTGGTGTGTCGGGTCCGTAGTGATCTAACCCTCTAAATTGTAATGGCGATGCCAAGGTCTATCCATCGGCGGTTTCATCATCTAAGGTCTTCCATGGTATCGATGGTTGGATGCGTTATTCATCAGGTGCGTAGTCCCTTGGGCAGCCACAATGGTGACCAACAAACCTTCTAGGGTTTTCGCGGATCACATCTTGTCGATAATATGAGTGACAAATCTTTGTGGCATCAGCGCTCGAATGCACTTCTCGTCGGGTGCATAGTTAACTAGGCTACCGCAATTGCGGGTGGTACTCCCACTGCGGTCCCCGCAGACCTTATACCCCATTGGCCGTACGAAGGACTAACCCCTACACATCGGCGATCCAAGTTACTACGTTCCCCGTCGTTGCGGTGACCAGGCGGCAATACAACTTTGATATGTTGGTGATCTGAAGCACAACTTAATTGACATCGGCAGTCAGAACCTATATCCGTTGAAAGATTAGTGCACTAGAATTCCACAACGGCGAGCGCACGAACCACTAACTTCTTCTGATGTCATCGATGACCAATACAACTAACTTCTGCTGATCGCTGATGGAGTCAACACTTAGAAAAAATTCTGAAATTTCTTCTTCTTCTCGCGGGCCATAACATTTGTCGGTGGTTAGAACCACTAAGCGCTACGTGTCGGCGATCAGAGCATCATTGGTTTGAACTCCTAATCATCGGCGCACTAGTCCACATGGCAACTACAATGGTGGACTGAAAAATAGCTAAATTCTTCCGCGGTGTCGGTGATCCCAACAACTATTTTCCACCGACGGCATCGTCGGCTCGAACAACTAATTTCTTCCAGTGTCCTCCGCCACATCGATGGTTCCGTCATCTAAATTTCATCGATGATTCCCATACTTTAGAGAAAATTTCAAAACTTTTCTCTTTAGTCTTCTTTTCCGCCGCTTCATCGGCTCAACCATATCTTATTCTTCATCGATCCATTTAACTATCTATCGGTGAAAGCTTCCTTTATCTTCCACGGAATCCGTCGCTCCATCTTCCCCTATACATCGCCGATCAAATAAACTGTTTGTCGCCATTGTATCGGTGAATTAAACCTCAATACTTCCGCAATGTCGGTGCTCCCGAGCACTAAACGCCACCGTAGTTATGTTATCGGAACTCGGAGAGACTATTCACTAAACACCTTGGCATCGGCGAGTGGAAAGACTAATGCATCGGTGGGATAGTTCACTAACCAGCCGCAACGACGAACGCTCGAACAACTAATTTCTGCTGATTGACGCTCCGATCATCTATCTTTCGCCTATCGCCAATGGTTTTCCACACTTAAACAAAATTTCTAAAATTTTCTTCTTCCTTCCATGTCGGCGATCCCATCCTCTAGTCATCGGCGATCCCAACCACTAAAATTTTTCGATGGACGATGATCTCGTGCCTTAGAAATTTTTCGGAACTTTCCTCCTCTTTCTTTCGCTGCATCGGCCGTCAAATCAACTATCTTCTGTGGCATTGACGTTCATAGGCTCTACCCATCGGAAGCATAGTTGCCTAGCCATCCGCAACGGCGGTGCACGATCAGCTAATATTTTCTGGTGTAGTCGTCAAACTTTTGCCGCATCGGAAATGTAATCATCTAAGCATCGACAATGCGATCAACTAATCATTTCCAGTCGCTGATGATTACGCTACTTCGTAAAAAATTTCCAAATTCCTCTCCATCGTCGATCAATCTACTATCCTCCACCGATGTGTCATCGGCGATTCCTTCAACTAAGTGGCGTCGATCATCGATGGTTGGCGTCGGGTGTTCTTCAGACTAATTCTTACACTGTGTCAGAAGAACTTCTCACTGAGTTCTCCAATGCGCCGACGATTTTAACACTAAAGCAAAATTTTGCAAAACCTTTCGCCGTTGGGTGGGCTTCAAATTAAAACTTCTGCCGTGTCGGAGGAACTTTGCACTAAGTTCTCCGATGGGCCGACGAGCGACGAACGCAATTCCTCCCACAATATTCTTCCAATTGCCGTACATCAAGTGACCTTCAGACTATCTTTTTCGCTGCATCGGAAGAACTTCGCACTAAGTTTTTCGATGAGCCGACAATTCTGGCACTTAGAATTTTTTTGTGAATTTTATTGTCATCACCCATTTCTCCTGGTTTCTTCTGGGCAGTGAGCAACCTACCTCTGTTAACTGATCTTTCATGGCCCTCTGAGGCCCAAATGTTGCAACATAAGCTCTGTCACTGCATCTTCACGGCCCATTCAGGCCCATGCTGCAACCTTTTCTCTGATACCACACTATAACATCCCCGACCCTCCGACCGAGCAAGAGCACACTACTAAACACCAAATCATCTGGGCATCTAGCCCCCATGAATATGAACATACATACATATTATGCTGAAACAAGATACTTAAAAACATAAAACATAATACGATGCATTAATCATTCATATGCATAGCGAAAGCAAAACAACATGCATTGATATACAATTTCAGCATTCACATGTACATTATCATTCATCAATGGTAAATATGATTGCAGACACAAGTTAGGAAAAAATACTTATCTTAACAAAAACTTGTCCCACAACTAGTTCCGTTGCTGCAACGTTCCACCCAACCATAGGCCCGTGTGCTCCGTAATCTCTTAACAACGCTGCCACCCTCGAGCCGGGCATGATTCCCTAAAGAATAAGGAACTAACAGGCTTACACATAGCCAAGGATAACAACACAAAAAGGGTACACAGGTCAGCCAAGCCAACACAGTTGGGTTTATCAGGCGAACATTGGAACAGCCAAGCCAACAAAGTTGGGTTTATCAAGCCATCCAAGAGTTGGGAAGGCTAAATGCTAAGCTGGTGAGCTCATTGAAGAGCTAAAGACACCTACACCAGAACCAACCTGGCTTCTAAGACACCCACACACACCCAACATAAGGAAATCGGTCCTTTCTCTGCAACGCAGTCCCTCAGACCCTGATCTCCCTTCCAGTGCTATTCAGGGGTTGTGGAGAAGAAAACCAACTAGCTCTGTCTGTGTGGTTCCCAAACACACCAGGTTTGTCAAGCACATTAGGCCCTCATCACCACTCCAATGCAGTATGAAGACCAACCACTGCGTTCATGCAGCAAACCAGCAATTAAAGCTTTAACAAGGGAAAGCAAACCCTTGAATCGTTCTTGGCCTTATCGTGGCCAAAACGATTCCACAACGATCTACAGTAGCCCAAATCACAAAAGCAACTCAGCTAACAAGTGTTGGAAAACAATAGCCAACGAACCACAAAAGAAAACCACAGTCCACGATCAATAATGAAATATCTGGAGAACTACAACAAGAATGCAGGCAGGAAGCCAATCGTTAACATAGACAGGAGGAAGACATAGCACCAAGGAAACCACAGAAACATCCCACAGTGAAAACCACGACAACATTTCACAACCCAACAACGGTGGAGTCAAAACACAGAATTTTTGCGTGAACAAGAGGAAGAACGAACGAACCCCCACACAATGGATTGTGATCCCTTTTAACTCCGCTCTGCATGGGGAAAACAAACAACTCACGATCGGGATAGTGGGCAGACCCTTCGCAACCCAAAAGGCGCATCGTGGAGAGAGTGCAGGTGTGGGCGTAGTGGTTTTTTTGCCAGCAATTAGATGCCCCAACTAACAACAGAACAATTAAGGTGGTGGTTGAATGAGACAAGGAAATGTGAGCAATCAAACAGGGTGGTGACACATGGCTTTTCCCACGGGATCCAGGTTTATCAATCCCCCCCTTAACCTTAGGAAATCATGCCCCTTCTCAATTTAGTTGCAGTGAACATAGCTGGTTGGGTTTATTTAATTAAAAAGCATAGTTACATGATGCCACAACTTAATATATGTCGTACGTCTCGATATACTATCGGTGACAATTCCAATCCGAAACATAACATAACCAAATCGATGGTGGGGCCTTGGCCTTTAGCCCCGCACTATGATTATTTACAATGTATATATATATCATGTATATTTAATGCATTAGGGTCAAAACCGAGGTGTTACAATATACCACATATTTGTAAATAGCATATTAAAAACATTATATATAGAAATCTTATTTCTAAATAAAGTATGAAAGTAAAAAACAGTCTGAATATATCTTATCAAAAAGTTGTGAAATTTAACATTTTCTTCGAGACATGAAACTAATCAATAATATCAAGCTGACAAAATTCTTTATCGAAATTGGAATTTTCCAAGCTTGGCTTCCTTCAGGAACATTAATGTCCTCTTCCATTAGGTCTTATATGTCTGCAAGATGCCCAAAGTGCTCCTTTCCAAGCATCCCTCCTAATGAGGGTTGAGGCCCTTTGTGACATCTTCGCCATAAGTATTCCACTAAAATTAAAAAAAATCACATTAAAAAAATTACATCGATATTACATTAAAAATAAATATAAATAAAAAATTAACCCCCCTGTGTCTTCACCTATGCAAATACATTCCTAGTGCACCTGCGTCTTCTGTACATGTCACATCACTCCCTCTTTCGAGGAACATCGATATGGATAACACTAATCTTATTTCTGAAGTACTGAAACTTTACTCTCGCTAACAGCTTGGTCAACACATTGATTGTCTACTCATCTGTCACATCATACTAGAGCTTCAATGCTCCTCTTTGCACCATATCCCAAATATAGTGATATCGGATCTCGATGTGCTCCAACTTATCATGAAATACACAAGTTATCTCTAACTCAACATCAAACAATCCCATAAGTAGATTGCAAAGCTACACTGCCTCATAACTTGTTGAGTAAGATGCAACATACTCGACCTCGGTTGTACTCAGTGCTACGCTCATCTACTTCTTGCGGAACCAAGAAATCATGCCAGACCTCAAACTGAAGCAACACCCTGAAGTGCTCTTCCTATCTCTAGCACTAGCATCCCAATCAGAGTCAACATATCCCTACAAGCAGATCCTATGATCTCTTGCATATTTGAGGCCATACTTGATCATACCCTTCAAGTACCTCAGCACGTGCTTTTTCCCAACCATGTGAACACGTCTTGACTCCACCATGTACTGACACAAAGTGTTCATTGCAAAACATATATACAACCTCGTTTTTTTCAGGTACATCAACGAACCAATCATCTGCCTGTAGATTGTGGAATCGATTGTCTCTGAAGTAGGATCACATAGAAACATTAATATTGATGCCATGGGTTTGGAAATATCCTTGCAGTTCAACATTCTAGGATCGCATACTTTCCTTGACCAAGGAATATCCCATCTGATCTCACACCAAGAATCATGTCAAGATTCTTGAACTCTGAGATCTATTGTAGTCAATCCCTGTGAATCAGAACATCGTCCTCCCTCTGCATCTTATACTCTTTGCATCAGTATATTCTATGTTGGAGTGACAGGTATCCTCCTCTGATATTGATATTATGTGTATCCAACTATGGCATCTCTCAAGGTGAATGGATATGAATATCCTCCATCTCAATATTTGTCGAAAGTTCAGCTTGCACCCATCTATGCGCTTCTCGTCTTCTATAGGCTTCCATATTCAACCTTGTAGCAAAGGTTGAGATCTCTATCACTCTAGGTGATCCTCAAGTAAATATATGCGGTGTCCCATGTGTTCCTTATGTACAAATCCTTCTATGCACATGTGGGTCTCTGCTCGATATGAACTTCTACTTCACTAGAGAAGTGTGTTTGTTCAATGGAGAAAATGTCTCGTCATAATGGACTCCCTCCTTCTAAGAAAAACCACAAACCTTGCTTTGTATTTCTTGATTCTACCATATGTTGCAAGATTGATCTTGTAGATCCACTTGGAAGCCACTACATAATTCCCTTCATGTCTAGGAACCTCATCCCATACATCATTCTTCATGATCAACTGGTACTCTTCGGTCATAGCATCCTTCCACTCTTTCTTCTCGGTTGCTTCTTCATAGCTGGAAGGATCTACATCAATGATGTCACAATGGTGCAACATAATTCGAGTGTGCCCAAGGCCTCTTACTTTCTCTAGAAGTCCAATCTGGAGCACCATACTTTTCTTCATCTTGTATGATCTCTCACGCCCAAGCTAGTATTCATCTCTCGAGGTGGATATACCACTCTCTATGGCTCAGTCATATCATGATTCTCATATTCTTCTGAAGTTCTTTCTTTTGTCACAGTGTCTTAACCTTGGGAGCTTTAGGTTCTTCTTCATGTACTTTGTTGGAGTGAATCTTCTATGAGTGTTATGGTTGAACCGTCGATACTTGTTCTTCAGAACACGTATCATCCTTATTTTCTTGTAGGCGATTGTACACGATATTTCCTACAAGTCAAATTCAGTTGTATGATTAGAAACATTTCATAATTTCCAAAACATATTAATAGTGAAAAAATCTAATGCATAAAGACATATGTCACATAGTCATGCAACTATCTTAGCCAATGCTACAACACAACATTTATCAATATCCCATACATGTACGGTAAATTTCTAGATTCCTTCCATCTCTACCAGGACATTATTAAGAGTGTGCACTACTCCCAACATGTCAACAAAGAGATTTCATTCTATATAAGTAGAAATGGAATGTTATATAGCACCATAGGCTACTTACCGATCACATGTATATTAGTAGCATAATGTTCATGAATGCAAACACTCTAATATACATAATACATTTCCTAAATCTAGGAACATAAATATGTACACAACTGAGAAATATCATTTAAGTAACTAGATATATAGGAAATGACAATTTAACCACTTATCTTTGTCTATTTGGTAGACTCCCTCTTGATATTTGTCTCCTTGCAAGAATAATTGGAGTCTCTGATAGTGCGCTTTTCTCCATTATTTGATTCTTAGGACCTATGTGTGTGCTCATGATCGACAGTGATGAGCAAGTCTTCTACACCATAGTTATGAGTGTCCCTTCTTTATCAATCACAACTACATCCCTTTGTATCCAATACTGAGATGGATGAGAATGTCTTCGTCATCATGGGTTGGATCCTTTTGGATCAAAGTACATAGTCCTCATCACTTGAGGAATATTCCCTTACTCTCTTCGCAGTTGGTTCAATGCATCGAACATCTCCTTGGGATTATTCAAAGAGAATACATATGAGATCAAATGGTCTTTGATGGAGATGGAAATAATCCACTTGTATTTGATAAAGTTATCTTATGCTTGCTTTGTACTCATCTCCCTCTGGATCTGCAACTTCTTATTTGACATAGTCTTCCAAGTCATGATCTTCTAGTATGAGAAGCATTCTATACTTCTATACCCGGGAGTTCTCAGCTTCTTAAAGCTTTTCCTCAATATTGGAACTATTCTCCATCATGATAAAGTGAGAGCTTCAAATGGAAATATATATAATAGAACTTACCAATGAGAGTGCTTCAACTGGATGCTTATTTCAATGCTTTTTTGGAAGATTGATTCTGGTGGACTTAGGGTTTGACATGGAAAACCTAATTTTTCAACTTAGTTACTTTCAGATCTGAATGTATAGAAATATGTGCCTCCTCAAGGTGAGCTAAGTAGTGTACTCATTTTCCCAAAAATGTGGACAAAACTACATATTTGATGCCCTAGTTTCTTCGATTTCTTCTACAGAATTGTCTCGTCTTAATTTTGATGTATCTCCAAAATTTCTGCTCCTAAAGGTTTGAAACTTCATATTGAGGTATATCGATCAGTGTTATTTCCAAAACCATGGGTTACAGAAATATTGGATTCACCAAATGGAACTTATGCTAAGTTTCCCAAGGTGACATGTTTATGGGCTAATTTAGTATAGAGAACTTGTACAAACTGCCATGTGCCATTGTTTCAACATCGGGTTTTGAAACTCACACCACAAAAATTAATGCGTGTTCCCTATCTGCAAAATCTTACAAAATTTGATTTGGATATTCCTAGCTTGAGATATAGAAATTATCCCTAGGTCACTTATTTAAGACTGAATTCTGGAAGAGGCAGAAACCCTAGTTTGCAGGTATCATATCTCCTGAAGAATTGTGAATCTGAGGCTGAAATTCACACACAAGGTACATCAAGATTTCATATTCATCCTGTCCAATTTTCTTCTTTTGATCCTTCACCGAGATTTAGTTATAGAGAAAATTCCATGATGACCAAATTCATCCTTCTAGGGTTTTAAAGCATGAAACCCTAATCTATTACAACTGAAGTTGTAACAGTGTTTCAGATGCACAGTGCCTTCTTTCAGGGTGGATTTGATACCATGTTATAGTTTGAAATTTAATTCAATTATGTTAGATATTTAATCTAATGCAATAGGATCACTGAAATATAGACAAGCACAACACAAAAGAGAGACACATAGATTTTATCTTGGGAAACCACAAGGGAGAAAACCCAACAACTTCTTATGTATAGATGCGTCACTTAGTACAATGTCAAATAGACATCTAGAAAACCCAAATATAATATTTATTATGTTTCTTCATCTCATTCTTCACCAACGAACTTGTTTTTCTCACTCTAGGAGCGAACTTGCTTACAGTTGTTGTGTGTCCAAACGAGGGAGGGTGCCTCCCTATTTATATTCTTCAATTGGGTGACCTTTTGGTCCAATGGGCTAACTTTTGGACCTTACTGGTCCGACTTATCCTTAGGGGAACTCAAAAATGCATTTTACAATATTCTCTTGGGGATTATTGCCTCTACTTAAAAAAAGGTTTTACCTCAACTCTTACATGACCAATTACATTAATGATGCCTTTTGATGGGAGGGAAAACATCCTTGAAAGGAGGTAGAATAAAAGAAAAATAATAATAATACAAATAATACAATGAAGAAAATCTTCTGAAGTTACATTATCAACAACATAGTGTTGCATACTTCTACCCATAGAAACATCGAAAAATGTTGGTCGTGTATCATGGCCTTAGTAAACCCTATGATGGATCGATTCTTCTGCTCTGTGAACTCATTCTGTTTTGGGTTGTACAAATTATAAAATCCCTCTTGATTCATGCATCCTTGCAAAAATAATGGAAATCATTGGAGGTATACTTTCCTCCAATTTTCAATCTCAAAACCTTAATCATCTTCCCTGTCTGGTTCTCCTCAAGAGCCTTGGACTCTTGAAACATGTTGAAGACTTCATCCTTGGTCTTTAGGAAGTATATCCATGTTTTACGAGATAAATCGTTAATGAAGGAATCATAGTACATGCTTCATGTGATTGATGTTATTGACATTGATCCACATATATATGAATGCACCAGATCTAGAATCCCCTTAGATTTGTGCTCATTGTTTGGGAAAGTATCTTTGGCATGTTTGTCAAGCGTGCATCCCCTACATACACCTCATTTCTTAATGTTGAACTCTAGAAGACCTGTGACAATTCCCCTCGTTATAGGAAACCCTTAACGATGCAAGTTCCCCATCCAATCTATTTGTGATATGAATTAGGGATTGAACAGGTTCAACCTATAACCCATACAAATTGTAATCTCTAACCCCAATCACCTGATCTTATCCAAGACCAGACTCATTCGATTTAATGAGGACTTGTTGGTTCTTCAAATCTACTACATACCCTTATCTTCCAGACCGAAATGGAAAGCAGATTCTTCCTGTTACCTCGAACAAATAACACACCATCAAAATCTAAAGAGTTTCCTAACTATACCATGCATCCTCATCTAATTCCATGTCTTGGCTAACCATTTCCTTCCACTAAGATGGAAGATATATCTAATAAACCTTAGAGGACTTACGGTAACCAACAAATATACCATGCATGTTAGAAGGTTCAAGTTTATATCTCATCAATAATATGAATATATATAAGATGACAAAATGCACGAAGTGTGATACATGAGGCTTCTCAATACTAAAAGATTCTTCTAGTGTCATGTCCTTCAATATCATATGAGAACATGTGTTTAGAATGCACAAAGTAGTGTTGCACATTTCTACCCAAAGACACATGGGAAGATCTAGATCATGAATCATAGCCTTGGTTCTCTATTGTTGTTGTATTTGTAACTTCAGAAGATATTATGATGTACATTATCATTGTATATTGTTGTACCCCCATGGGAGATGTGTTCCCCTCCTTTCAGGATGTCATTATTGTATATGGTCATTGAGGTAAACCCTCCGTTGTAAGTCGGGGCAGTAGTCCCCAAGTTGAATATAATAAAATGTATTTTTGTGACTCCCTACGTGAATTCGTCCCTGCTAGGGTAAGAGGTTGTCCCAGTCATGTTTGAGGTCAATAACTTGATGTGTATAGATAGGGAGGCGCCCTCCCTCATTTAGGAACTCACTCACTCACTCAAGATTGCATGAGGAGATTAAAAATAACAAGGAGGAGAGAGAGAGAGAGTTGTAGAATACTTCTTATTCTTGGGTTTTATGCAATATATTTTTCTCATCAACTCCTCTCGGTAGCTTGCTTGCTCAGCTGCCCTCCACTGCTCATGAGCGGAATTTTTTCTGCAAGAAGAATCCATGTATGACATGTAATCTTCCACCCAATCCATATGTGGATGAATGGATTCAAGTGACGACAATGTGTTCCTATGTGGCTGCTGGGAGGGTGATGGTGCATTCAACAAGTTATCATGAACACCTAGGAAAGCCTCCAACTCTCCCTGTTGCACCAACACGGAAAATTCCTTCTCCCAATTTTCATTCTCACTTGATGATGCTGAAATAGAAGTGTGGGTGGAACTTTGAATCAGATCTTTGCAATAATTATCCACCCAACTCATGGTTTCCCCATCTTCATCCTCATTTGACTCTCCCATGGGGAAGAGATTATTTCCATAAAACAATTCCATATTTTTCTAGAAAAGGCCAAGTGCTTGGTTCTCATCAAACTTGTCTGCATAGTCCCCATGCAGAAAAAAATCAGAATGCACCTCATGTGTATGTGTATGGAAGGTATCCAATGCCTACAAATTAAATCTTTGTGGCTGCCCACATGTCAGTACAATGTCAGTCACAACAAAAAATTTATTGCAGAAATTAAATTCTTCACCTCCCACATTCTTCACTCAAAAGGTGTCTTTATCCACCCAATCAAAGGATGAAAATGATTTTTATTTTATGATCCATAAGGAATGTGATCAACCCTATTTTTGGTAGAGAAGAACACTTCATCCTTCCTCTCAACCTCATTGAGTGCTTGGCCAATATTTTCTTCCTCATAGTTTTTCACAAGCACCTGCAAATCCGCTCCTTCCTCATGCATGTCCTCCACATGAGGTTCCTCCATTATACTCAAAACATTTCCTTATGTGTAGAATGAAAGGTGTAACACCTTCAACTCCTTTTGAAGTTGACATATCTGCAACTTTAACTCTTGAAGGAATCTTTGTGTGCTCTTCAATAAGTCACTACTGATCTCCAACTTATTAGCAAGCCTCTCTGATTCTTCTTCTTCCTTCTTGAGTGCACCATGGTGCATCTCAGCCATCATGAGGAGATGATCTCTGTCAGAAAGTAAGTTCATATAGTTCTCCTACATCTTGGCCATTCCTTTTTTTAGAGCTATGCACTCCCCCATAAAGGCTTCTCCTTCCATCTCTCCACCATAAACTTTCCAACAACATCTTGACACTAAGGAATTGATGTCACCAAGCCTTATTCATGGTTGCCATAATCTTTTCTCTATCCTCCTTAAGTGGTCCACACAGATGATGTGGCTCACAAATAATATCCTCCACTAAGGTTTATTCCCCTAACTACTGACATACATTACTAATTTTATTGTGACATGGATCCACAACACAAAACTCAAGCTCATCATACAAGCCAGCCTTTGAATTTTCTGGAAAATCACTTCCATGGTGTGAAGTGGAGGGTATCTTTGAAGGTTGGAATGACATGTGATATGTACAAAAATCAAAAAGCATCTCATGCCTTTGCATTTCAGCTTCATCATGCTGCAAGAGAATCCAAAATTCTGAACTGTGTCCATCCATTTGCATCAGAGTTTTCTCTTTCAAATTTCTCAATTCACATCCAGCTGGTGGGGGCTTGCCTTAGCCACTTCATTAGGAAATTCAAATGATGAATTCAGATCTGATATTTCTTCTTCTTTTGGATCTGGTCCAAAATATTCCTTCATCATCTTATCACCATTGACAATATCACCCTTCTTTGTACTGATTGTGTGATCACCAACAGGGAAACTAGGAGTGAAATTATCTCCCTCACAATTGGCCTTCCTTTTGCAGTCCTTAGATGCAAGTGAAGATTTTTTTATCTTTACATGGATCAGATGGTTGCAGGTGTACATGGATGCTGCAAAAATTATAACTTTTATTATCCATGTTCTTAACATTACCATCTTCTCATACATATACTATGGTGGCCTTCTCTTCCATCAAAATTGCTGCTTCACACCCAAGCGGTGTTGCATTGTTTTCATTTTCACTATGTGGTTCAGGAGGTGACTATAAATATGGTTTGTGTAACTCTTTTGGATCTTATCCAAAATATGTCTCACCACCCATACATGAACCAACATCTTGAGCAATGATATGGAGATCACCCACAAAGAAACTGGAAGTGCATTCATCTTCTTTTTCTTTTCCCATGCAGTCACCTTGTAGTGACTTGCACTCCACTTCATGGATATCTTCATTTACCTCATTTCTATTCTCCTCCAATAAACTTGAGACTTTTTCATCTTTAGTGGTACTAAAGTCACAATATTTAGAAGCTTTGTTTGAAGAAAAACCAAACAAACTCTTAAATCTTGAACATGTCGATGGCTTGGAGGAATCTTCACATTTGGTTTCTTCTTCTTCTTCTTCTTTTCTTAGAGAGGTGGAACAACTTGGTTCCTCTCTGGATGGCTTACTAACATTGAAAGAATTCTCATAATCATGTTTGGTTCAGAATCCATAATTGAACTAAATATAATCTCCAAAAGAAAGGTTTTCACAAATATTCATACCCAAAGCTAGATAGTCCTCGTAGCAGTAAGACATGTTCTCACATGCTTCAATAATCTCTATCAAGTTTTTCTTACCCATTGGAGAATTATATTTGATCTCTTCCACATATGATGTCCAATAGTATTCATCATATTCATGTTTTGGTAGGCCTCCATAAACATAGAGGGTTTCTTCTTCTTCATATCTTCTACAATATTCTTCATACTGCTCATCATAGTCATCCTCATAGCATGACATGGTAGAAAATTTCTTCATCGAGAGATTTTTTTCTACATGATGATCCAAGGAAAGAGCTCTGATACCACTGTAATATCCCTGATCTGATATATAGATCAGAATATTAACTTTTTTCAAATTAGCTTAATGTTTTGAAATAAAACTTGCAAACAACCAATCGACTTTTGGAAGCTAAGCATATAAGAGAAAATGACTAATACTTTGGTCATAGGGAATCATGCAGATGGAAGATATCAATGACATAATAGGACTGATAAAGTGTCTTCCCTAACACATTTAGATGAGGTACCATTGAGGTTTCAGAGTCCGCTTCGTGGAAACCTACTCCCATGCTTTTGGGTCACCTAACTGTGAAACTAGGAAGCATTTTTCTCATATCCAGAACCAGAGGCTTGTGTAAAATAAATAAGGTTATGTTATAATGTTATGAGACAGTAATCATAGGTTCATGAACTTTTATAACAGAACATAGGCAAAGGAAAATATTCTGCAAGTTGTAAAGGTGAGACTAGCTCGTTGGGCAGCTCACTAACTCCATCTTCAGGGATTTTCAAATAGGGTAAGGGTGGTTTGGATTCTCTATTTTGGACTTGGGGGACTTATATATGTATGTTAATAGCTCATCAAAAAAATAATGGAGTTATTTGGAGTCATACAAGTCAAAATATGGAAGTTACATCAAAACTAATTATTTTCCAATGCAAATCTAGACTAGGTTGACTTAAAATGAGTAAATCTCATCCATTCGAATCAAAATGTTATGAAACTTGCAGAGACGGTAAATAATAATATATCATGACCATGAAGGTCGAAATATTTCTCAGAATATTCACAGAAGCCACCTCTCATATCACAACTTCAAAATTATGACTCTAGAGCTAGGAAACCCAAGAAATTCGATCTCTGAATCTCACAAACTTTAGGAATGACCTGACGGTGGTTCGGAATCTGATATTGAACAGTAAATATTTTTTTTAAAACTACTCTTTGCATTAAGTTCAATATTTATTTTTTCCCATCAATTAAATATTATGTATTATACGTATTTTTGTTAAATTTTATTCTAAATATAAAAGAGGAAGGGATGTCACTGATAGGGGGACTCAAAGCTCTCCAAGTTGATCTGATAATGGACTGACAGAGACATGAACAACTACAGAAAACCTCCTTCAATAGATGAAAGTTGCTCCTTAGCTTCAGTAAATCCTGCAATATAAGTGGGAAGAATAGGGGAGAAGGGGAACAATGGACTTGGGGCACATCACCCAAGATACCAAGGCTCACAACTCAGGAATAAAGTTTAAGCTTCAATCAATTACAAAACATACATTAACCAAACTATGTGAATGAGCTTGACTTGTTCTTTAATAGAACTCTAGATGACATGTTTAGCAAGTAGAGGCCAATGGTGACCTGAGAGGAAGTCAACCACCTAGAAGCCCTAACCCTAGCCACATATGCACCCTCCTTAACCAATTTGGAATATAGGACCATGTGGAGATGTTTTCCTATCCATGTCATTCATCAAACTTGGAAACTGCACCCTCCTTAGGCCCATAGTTGCTACTTTTGTCAATCACAGTTTTTTTCTGTCTTTCCTGCTTTTCTCTATGACAGATTTTCTGACTTTTCTTATTTTATTATGACAGTTTTTGTCATAGATTTTGAACACTTTCCCTTTTCTCTTTGACTGCTTTTGTCATAGAGTTTCCACTTTCTTAATCTCCTCCCTTGGAAAATGGGCTTGTCACTTGTGCCTGACATGGCAAGCTCAATTCCACATGTTATTTGCACAATAATTAATTAATGGAAAAAATTAAAATATGCCTCAATAATGTTTATTTAGCAACATTCTCCTAGGCTAAATAATTAATGCCTCATAAATAATATTTGGACAAAATTCCCTAGGTGAGGTAATTAATGCATCTTTGAGCCCCTAATGTGTTGGGCATGGTCAACACTTTTATGTCCAAAATTATGGGGACATGGCAGAAACCTTGACGATAAAAGACAAAAAAACATATTTCTTAATTCCAACATGCAAATTTAACACCTCCACCACCATCACAATTCCGGGATAAATTTGACGAGCACCCTTACCCATGAACTTAATTTTTTAAACCATTTGATTTTCAAAACTATTCTTTACATGAAGTTCAATATTTATTTTTGCCCATCAATTAAATATTATGTATTATAAGTATTTTTGTTAAATTTTATTGTAGATATAAAAGCATCGTGCTTATTAAAACCTTATTTATGATTTACAATAGATCACTTAACATATAATTATTATGAAATTGCATTTAACATCATCAAAGTGAAAAAGCTTATACAAAATATTTCATTAAATTATTTAGTTATACATTTGATTAAATGTGAGTCGTCACTAAAGAATTGATATCTTTGAATGGGTATACAACTTAACAATATAATCCTTTAGAGTCATAAGTCAAAACAATTATCTCGGAAAAAATATTAATATTTAATATAAAATAAATTTACATAAATTTTAAAATATATAATTATGTTGTAGGTCTTTTTTCAATGAAAGAAGTTGTCCCAAAAGATTCATCGTTTCCCTGGCTATTAACATCCCGACATGTGTCACCTGGTTATTGGTGAGATTAATCGTTAAAATTTTCGGTTATTATATCCTGTGATCCGGCAGAGACCGAAGAAGGAAGCATGGAGTTGATCGGTTAAGTACACATTCTGGAAATGCTCAGGCTTTATTGTGTTTATTCTGTCTGTTTGTATTCTTTCCGTGTAACTTCTTCCTTCGCCAAGTCCATCCTTATTTTAAACTCGCTCTGCGTTCTTTTTTATTGGTTTGCCTTTACATTTGGTAGAGATAAAGGAACCAGAGAGAAAATGCAGGCTATTGTAGCAAGTACCAAATTCAAAACTCACATATACAATTTTTTTATGGCAAGCAAAATAAAGAATTGTCAAATTCAGAACTCGTTGTTTTTTTCACGGCTATTTTTTCACGTCGTTTACATAGGGTTTTCACGCCGTTGGAAAATTATTTTTCCACAGGTAGAGAAACTTTTCCACATGTAGAGAATTCTTTTGGCTGCTAAATTTATTCTTATTATCACTATTGCCATTAAAACATAGTAAATTTTTGTTTCTATGAAATAAAAATAAAATGCCAAATTTAAAACTCACATATACCAAGCTGACTATTTTAAGATATAAAAACTGTTTCTTTTTTTCACGACTGTTTTTTTCAAGCCGTGTACACAGGATTTTCACGCCGTTGGAGAATTCTTTCTCCACAGGTAGAGATTTGTTTTGGCTTTTATTTTTCAAAACATGTTTTATCCAGCATGTTTTTAGTAGCATCCAAATTAATATCAATTTGGGGTATACCCGATTTTCGATTTTCAATATTTTGGATATCGAAAACAGGGAACTCAAGTTTTTGTTAAAATTTAAATTATATGTAAATATTATTTAAAGATTGTCTATTTTCTATTTCCCATGAGAAAAATAATTTGTTGGCTTCCCGATTTCTGATTCCCTGTATTACTTAAATATTACTAGGTATAAATATTACTTAAATATTTGCATTTTTTTTTCTTTAATGTTATATACAGATGTTACTCGAAAATCGAGAAGTTGGAAAAGCTAAGATTTTTAGAGATTGTAGCACAAGAGAAAATTAGAGATTTTAATGATTAAGATATTACTTAACCCAATTTCCAATTTTAATATTATATATGATTTTCGATATTGCTTATTTTAGCCACTAAAGATTTTAGTTTTGATAAGGTGGATATTTTGAATTTCGAAATCATAGATTTAATGGTTAAGATATTACTTATACCCGATTTTTTATTTTCGATATTTGTTAAAATTTAAATTATATGTAAATATTGTATAAAAATTGTATATTTCTTATTTCCTATTAAAAGTTAAGATTTTATAAGATTGTGGCACAAGAAAAAAGTTAATGTTTTTTTTAATGTTGTATACAAATATTACTTAAACATTTGTATTTTTTTTTTTTAATGTTATATACAAATATTATTTAAATATTTGCATTTTCTTTTGTTTTTTTAAATGTTCTATACAAATATTATTTAAATATTTTCATTTTTGTGTTTAATGTTATATACAAATGTTACTCGAAAATCGGGAAGTGGAAAAACTAAGATTTTCGGAAATTGTGGCACAAGAGAAAATTAGATATTTTAATGGTTAAGATATTACTTATACCAATTTTCAATTTTAATATTATATCCGATTTTTAATATTACTTATTTTAACCATTAAAGATTTTAGTTTTAATAAGGTGGATATTTCAGATTTCTGAATCATAGGTTTAATGGTTAAGATATTACTTATACCTAATTTTCGATATTTTGGATATCGAAAACGGAGACTCAAGTTTTTGTTAAAATTTAAATTATATGTAAGTATTATTTAAAGATTGTCTATTTGCTATTTTCTATTAAAAGCTAAGATTTCCGAAGATTGTGGCACAAGAGAAAAGTTAATGTTTGTTTAATGTTATATACAAATATTACTTAAACATTTGTATTTTCTTTTGTTTTTTTAATGTTATATACAAATATTATTTAAATAGTTGCATTTTTTTCTTTAATGTTATATATAAATGTTACTCGAAAATCGAGAAGCTGGAAAAACTAATATTTTCGAGGATTGTGGCATAAGAGAAAAGTAGAAATTTTAATGGTTACGATGTTACTTATACCCAATTTCCTATTTTAATATTATATCTGATTTTCGATATTACTTATCTTAACTATTAAAGATTCTAATTTTATTAAAGTGGATATTTCGGATTTCAGAATCATAGGTTTAATGGTTAAGATATTACTTATACCTGATTTTCGATTTTCGATATTTAGGATTTCGGAAACTGAAGACTTAATTTTTTGTTAAAATTTAAATTATATGTAAATATTATTTAAAGATTGTCTATTTCCTATTTCCTATTTCTCATTTTCTAGTATTGGAAATCGAGAAAAATAAATATTACTAGGTATAAATATTACAATTTTTTTTTTGTAAGCTGCACAGATATATTATATTACAGAGGCAAAAAATTACAGAAAGATAACTTGGCTACCTGAGGTTGAAGGGGAAAAAACCTCCTCCAGAGCCTCTAAAAAAATAAGAGCCTTCTAACCGTATTCACGATTAAAATGTCCATGACTGAGAGACTTAATTACAGTAATCCATAATAAAAATGACTAGCTCTTATATATGAGCGTAGCCGAAGATTTTCCCGACAGAAGTAAAAAGAGACAGTGTCATGAGAAATTCTTAAAACTAACAAAAAACCACTAGAGACTTCACCAAAAAACCTGGTTGAAACGACCATTAAACTGGAAGGGTTTCTTCAGTGATGGGGCAGGCCCATCGTTTTTCCTGCGACAAACTAGGCGAGGTGGTGGCGGCATTTGGGGCCAGAGAAGGAGAATGCGGCTGCTGCTCAGACTGTCAGGCCGATGAATCCTTCAGACACTTGAGGAGAGGATCTACTGTAGAAGGACCCTGAAAAAGGTTTGAAACGGGGAGCTTTCGAAGAGCCGTCGGTTGCGCTGTCGTTGCCACCAAGACTAGTGAGATCCTGGCCACCAGATTCACTGCCACTAGCAACTCCACCCTGAGCACACCCCCCATCTTTGCGCACGTTCAGACTAGAGATGCTAGCCATGCCTTTCCATGCAAAGGAGTTGTCCATGACCGTAAGCTGGGCATCAATCTCTGCAATTTTAGCTTTCATGGTGTGAACCGCTATCCGATCCTTAGACCAATTGGTGAGCATGTCCTACGCCAGGTTGCAGAGCATGTTCTTCAACATCCAATAGTGGATAATTTGGCTTCCCTCCTCACCCGTCGAGAGCTTGTGGTTGAGGACCCGATTTTCCCAGGCTTCCACCAAAACACGGACGTGCGGAGCGATGTGAGGTTCATAGTCCGCCGAGGTCTGAGCATTGCAACCCCGTTAGGATTTTCCTTGCACGGAGCTAGCTCGTATAGGAGTTCCTCTCTATTGGGACATGGCTACCAACCTGAACCTGAAACCAATTCGCATGGAAGTGTTCTTTCCTGTACTGAACCTTGAACGCATTGAAACAAATACACTGCAAACCTCCTGCCGCACTGTAAACCCAACAATGCTTTTGGCCAAGGCATAAAACTCGACATCATTCTGAATAAGACGCCTATCATTCCAAGTACATGCAAGCATTAACGATCGCTGTAGAGCCATGAATGCACCTAGGAGGACGGACCTTCACTAGCCTGGGTTGCATGAGCCGAAGTGACAGAGAAAACTTCTCCCACGCGTAGAGATCCTTGTATATGCTGAAGAGGTGCGTTGTCTCGATGGGTGTCCAAAAGAGCGACACATGCTCTTTGCAGTGGCCGGAAAGAGGGACGAATTTCATCGGAGATATCACCTGCATCCAGGCATAAATATTACAATATTACTAGGTATACATATTACTTAAATATTTGCATTATTCTATTTTTTTTTTAATGTTATATACAAATATTACTTAACATTTGGATTTTCTTTTGTTTTTTTTAATGTTATATACAAATATTATTTAAATATTTGCATTTTTTTTCTTTAATGTTATATATAAATGTTACTCAGAAATCGGGAAGCTGGAAAAGCTAAGATTTCCAGAGATTGTGACACAAGATAAAAGTTAATGTTTTTTTAATGTTATATACAAATATTGCTTAAACATTTGCATTTTGTTTTGTTTTTTTAATGTTATATACATATATTATTTAAATATTTGCATTTTTTTCTTTAATGCTATATATAAATGTTACTCGAAAATCGGGAAGCTGGAAAAGCTAAGATTTCCGGAGATTGTAGCACAAGATAAAAGTTAAGATTTTCGATTCCGAAATCCGAGGAGCCAACTTCCGCAACCCAAACCGAAAAGACATTACACGAGTTTCTTAATCAGTTCAGTTGCTCAATGAAGAGAGTTGTACCGACCGACAAAGGTTGACAACACCGTGAGTAGTGATAATCTTAAATTGGGGAATTGATAACGCATTCATCCCTTGTTTATAACACATGAAATCTCAGGTTTATTGGTACACTCTAATATATATTGGATCCGAAACTATTTAGGGTTTGTAATGTACACTGGATAATAATGTAATGAGTTTTATTCAATGAATAATATAATGTGTACGATTTTTTATCTGCTAAATCGGGAAACAAACATTCAGTCGAAAAAAATGTGGTGTTTTCGGTTTCCGAGATCCGGAATATCGGAAATCGGGAATAGAGAAAGCAAACAAAATTATTAACTAGAAATGACAATTCCAGTTTCAGAGATCCGAGGTATCGGAAAAGTTTCTCTCTCATATTTCTTTTATCTTATTTCCCGATTTCCGAAAGCGGAAGCCCGGAATAATGGTATACTTGAGAATAATGGAGCTTAAATCTATGAGATAATTAAATTGTATAATAATAACAATTATGCATATAAAATACATAACATGCTTCTATAGATTTAAAAAAATGTTTTCTTACCTATTCTTGAAATGTTGGGCAGAGCTTAGCAGAGGATTTCCCATTTCAAAGAATATTCCAAAACACATGAGAACCATCTTCAAGTGCGATGAGAAGAATTACACAATACCCATTATGTATTTTATATGCATAAGTATTATTACTATACTATTTAATTGTCTCATAGATTTAAGCTCTATTATTCTCAAGTATACCATTATTCTCGACTTCAGCTTTCGAAAATAGGGAATAAGATAAAAGAAATATGAGACAAAAACTTTTCCTATTTCAACATATGCGGAAGTCGGAGTGTATAAAAAATTGTTATAAGTCTATAAATATTTTATAGATTTACAAAACTGTTATTTGCTTATGTGTATAAAATCTACTATAAACAGGGTAGCAAAGACCAGTGTTAAGAATAGCAATAGAGTCTTCAAAACTCAATGGAAGGACTAAAAATTGAAGGAGAGGCCCTGGGCCTTGGTAATTCTCACTAATCGAAAGGCTAGGTAATTGGATTCAATACTCAAGGTTGACCCGACCTGAGTTCTTACAGTTAGAACCCCAGAAATAAATTGTGTTTTTAGTAATCTCCCTTATCTAATCCTTTCTAATGATTGGTGTGATGTGAATATTAGTCTTTTTATATTGCAAGATTAGCTGAACAAGTTATGGTATCTACAATCCTATTAGTTGCAATAGTGCATGAAGTTTTTATGCTAAAATTATTGTGAACAGATTTAATTATTCCATTTAAGTTTGAATTCTCGCAGAACTGATAATCGCAATTGATAGGAAAGATCATAAAATTCATTTACTGTATGTGTATAAAACAATAATCGAACTCACAAATATGTGTATATATTTTTTTCTTGAACAGATTGGAATATCATGCCTGTGAGTTTTTCATAAAACTCTAATTTTTGTAATTTAATTTAAGTTGAATGATACAATGGCATCACTTTAGATTTAAATATTCAACAATGTTTGGCCATATTCAAATGCCACCCTGTTCTTTAAGTTGGCTTGTGATTTTGGGACTTGGCCCGTCATTTTGTTTATTCAGACATAGTCACATATCTATACTTTCCCCTCCTGACACGTGTCACCCATTATTTTGCAAGTTTAGGTACAACACGACATGGTTATATTTTTCAGTTCTTATATCTCGTGATCCAGCAGTGACCGAACAAGGCGGCATGCAGTTGATCAAACGCTCAACCTTTCTTTTACAGAGTAACTATTTAAGATTTTGGTAAGTACAGCACGCCCATGGTTAAAAAATTTGGTTATTATATCCCATGATCCAACAACAACCGAATAAGGCGGATATCCCATGATCCAACAACAACCGAATAAGGCGGCATGGAGTTGATCAATAAATAGACGTTTTGAAAGGACATCATTGCCGTGCTCACCAAATACCCGCATGTTACAGCTGTTACTGTGCATGATTGCTTAATTGTCCTTACCTTTTTTTTCATCAATTTTTTTATTAATGCACTTTAGTTGGGTCCCTGATTCTGCTATCTCGATTATGTTTGGACTCAATGTATTGATTTTCAGTTGGGGTCAATAAATTTACACGTCTCTTTATTGAGCAAGTGAACTGATGAGATAATGAAATATATTTATGACAATATATTTATAGTGATATATGTTAATGAATAACAACAACCAAAGTAATGAAATATGTTAATGCGATTTTTTTTTTTTTTATATCCATTGTAGTCTGGTCACATGATTATGTTACATTGCAATTTTTTTTTTAATTCCCTGCTTCATTCCACAGGAAAAAATAACCAACACGATATAGAGACTATGGTAACTGAAGATTGTATTTCACTATTGCTACACGGTGCTGTCAACCTTTGCCCGTCGGTACAGGTCTCTGCATTGAACAAGTGAATCCAAGGTAAAATGTATGTTGAGACAAGAGACAATGAAGATAATGCAACTAGGTTGACCTGTACATCTTTGTAGTATGGGTCGTTTTCCATTTTGTATTCAAGGGCAGTAAGAACACGTGTTCGACTAACAAACAGTTCACATGGATTGTTTGTAGAGTTGCATTTGCGAACAACAAGGATGTCAAGTTCTGATATTAAATGTGGCAATTATTTTGTTTTTTTTTATATATCCATTTTAGTCTAGTCACATGATTATGTTACATTGCAATTTTTTTTAATTCCTTGTTTCATTCCACAGGAAAAAATAACCAACACGATATAGAGACTATGGTAACCGAAGATTGTATTTCACTATTGCTACACGGTGCTGTCAACCTTTGCCTGTCGGTACAGGTCTCTTCATTGAACAAGTGAATCCAAGGTAAAATGTCTGTTGAGACAAGAGACAATGAAGATAATGCAACTAGGTTGACTTGTGCATCTTTGTAGTATGGGTCATTTTCCATTTTGTATTCAAGGGCAGTAAGAACACGTGTTCGACTAACAAACAATTCACATGGATTGTTTGTAGAGTTGCATTTGCGAACAACAAGGATGTCAAGTTCTGATATTAAATGTGGTAGGTACGACATTTCTTTCGATATCGAAAATGTCGCAAATCGGATATTGCGGAATCGAAAATCGAAACATATGGTGTTCCTTAATGAAAAACATAGGACACAAGATTTTCGAAATCCCAAATATCGGAAAAAAGAAATCAGAACATGCACAATTTCTGATTTAAACACATACAATATTCAAAATCCGTATTGTTGAAATTTGAAAATGCGTAAATCGACAATTGAAATATTGGTTTTCCTTATTCCAAAACATAGTATTTTCTGAAATTCGACATCTCAAAAATCGGATTAATCAAATATATTTATGATAATATATTTATAGTGATATATGTTATTGAATAAAAACAAAATCTGACATATCGAAAATCAGATTAATGAAATATATTTATGAGAATATATTTATAGTGATATATGTTATTGAATAACAATAACCAGAGTAATGAAATATGTTATTGCGTAGGTTAGCAAATTCTTTGAAGCAGACCACCTATTTTAACAAACCTTTTGTCCTGCATTGGATACAACTTCAACTGAATCAGACATAGCTTCCCATGTCTTAATGGAAACTTCAGTTGTTTTCAGCTCTAATTTGTCTAAGATTCGCAAGCGATTAGGTATTTCCTTAATATGCTTTTTGCCAACCTCCTAATGAAAAAATTCGAAAATACTATCTACGACATTTCTTCTAAAATCGAAAATACCACAAATTGAATCTTGCAGAATCGAAAATTGGAACATATGGTGTTCCTTAATGAAAAACATATGACATAGGATTTTCGGAATCCCAGATACCAGAAATAGAAAATCGAAACATGCACAGTTTCTGATTTGAACACGTACAATATTCGAAATCCGAATTGTCAGAATTTGAAAATGCCCAAATAAAAAATTGGAATATTGATTTTCCTTATTCCTAAACATATTATTTTCCGAAATCCAACATGTCGAAAATCAGATTAATGAAATATAATTATGAGAATATATTTATAGTGATATATGTTAATGAATAACAACAAAATCCGACATGTCGAAAATCGGATTAATGAAATATATTTATAGTGATATATGTTAATGAATAACAACAACCAGAGTAATGAAATATGTTATTGCGAATTATTTTGTTTTTTACATATCCATTTTAGTCTGATCACATGATTATGTTACATAGCAATTTATTTTTTCATGTCCTGTTTCATTCCATAGGAAAAAATAATGATCATGATTTGGAGACTGGTAACTGAAGATTGTATTTCTATTGCTACACGGTGTTGTCAACATTTTCCAGTTACCTTTGTCAATATTGTATTTCACTATTCCTCCCTGCAATAGCCTGCATTTTCTCTCCAATTCTGGTTTTATGATTTACTGCACTATTAATTCATGCTATTTACATTTTTCATGAACATATAGCCATAATTCAACCAAAATCCAGAAATAGGAAATAGAAACTTCGATATTTATTTATTTGAAAATAGAAAACTTTCGAGATCCGAAATGTCGAAAACAGGAAATAGGGACATGAGCGGTTATTTATTTCAACACATAGCATTTCCAGATTCCAAAATGTCGGAAATCAAAAATCTGCATACTAAATGTGGCAAATCGAAAATTGGAGAATCGAAAATCGAAACAATTAGTGTTCCTTATTGGAAAACATAGAACATAGATTTTCGAATATGGAAATGTCGAATTTTGGATTCTGAATATGGAAATGATGACTTGCGGTTTCCTCATGCAATTTCGGAACATTTATAGTTCAAATAGATACAAACCAGAGTAATCAAATATGTTTATGAATAACAACAACCAGAATAATTAAAATATGTAATTTGGATAATTGAAAAATACATAGGTGAAACGGGTTTATTTCTTAACATACAAATATGCAAGCTAACATAACATCAGTCTCCACAAATTGTAACAATTTAGAGGCCAAAATCTCCGCCAAATTTTGAGCCACAACGATTAAACATAACGTAGACCGAGATTATAATAAGCATGAACTTAGCGGAGAAATAAGTTATGCAAAAACAATACGATCAATTAAAATAAAACCTCAAAATCGACGTTTCCGATTTCGCATACCCCAATATCGAAACTCGGAAATACTATCTTCGACATTTCCTGATTTGAACACATAGAATATCTGGAAATACGCTAATCAGAAAATAGAATATTTGTGTTCCAAACGGGCAAATCAGAAAATTATTAAAAAAATATTTATTAACATTGTTGACTTATATGGAACTAATAGGATGACAACGAGACCTTCATTTTTACATAAGGTGAAAGTTTTGATTTTCACAACGAAATAACCTGTCTCGAAAGATTCATCATCTCCCTGGCCATTAACATCTCGACATGTGTCTCCTGATAATTGGCGAGTTTAGGTACAACACGCCATGGTTAAAATCTTCGATTGTTACATCCTGTGATTTGGCAAGGACCGAAGAAGGCGGCATGGAGTTGATCGGTTAAGTACACGTTCTGAAAACACGCAAGTTTTATTCTCTTTGTTCGAATTCTTTCCGTGTAACTTCTTTTTTATCAGCGTGCCTCTAAATTTGGCAGAGATTAAAGAACCGGGGAGAAAATTCAAGCTATTGCAGGAAATGTGGAGAAGATCTATTAATTAATGTTGAGAAGATCTATTAATTAATTAATGTGGAGAAGAACTATTAATTTTTACCATGGAAATGTAATTTTGTTGATTTCAAAGTAATTACACGTTCAAATAGAAGATTGTCGTTTTCCTATTTCTGATTGCCAATTTGCGGGTATCGAAAACCATACATTCCACTTTTTGTTAAGGTTATTTGGGGTATCCGCGATTTTCGATTTTCAATATTTCAGATATCGAAAACCGGAGACTCAGGTGGTAGTACTACACAGTTTTTGTTAGTTGGAGAAATTTTTTATCATGCATTTCACAAAGTGCAAAGGAACTGAGAGGTATGGTAATTGATTTTAATTATATTTATTTTTTAATTTTATAGTTTTCCGAAATGCCCACATGAAATAATAATGCCAAATGTGGAGAAGATCTATTAATTTTTACCATGGAAATGTAATTTTGTTGATTTCAAAGTAATTACACGTTCAAATAGAAGATTGTCGATTTTCGATTTGAGGGTATCGAAAACGATTTTGGATTTTTCGGATATTTTTTAATATTTATATAAATATATGGAAATAATATATATTTGGTAAAACGAAGGTACAACCTACAAATATATATATAAATATTGCTATTCAGGATCAAATTAATACATACTTTACTTTTATGTTCAAATTAATCATACTTTTTATTCTATGAAAAACGTTCATAGATCGTCTTCTGGAAGAAAGGTTTTTTTTTGTTAAAACCCGCCGACAAATTCTTAAAACTTACAATACTGATACCTGATCGATAACCCATTGATGTTCAGAGGAGATTATGTGATACTTGCCAACTTTCAAAATGGTATAGAAGGAATTTAATTCTTATGATAGCGAGTGATCGTAATGATAGTCAATACGTGAGTGAAAATTTCAACTATGGGTAATTCCGAATTTGAAATTGGATATTTGTATTGTGGATAACAGAGATAAAGAGAATAAAGTGAGCATTGTCATTGATAAAGTTTTATAGATTTCATTTTTTCTTAAAAATATGTTTTGTATGTAATAAAGTGATATAGATTTCACTTTTGACATAAAGCAATATTTTATATTTTAATAGTAATCCATGTGGAGTAGTTGAAATGGAAAGTTGTTATGATAATGGTCTGGAGTTAAATTTTAATTAAAAAGTTTTTTTTGAATAAATTTGATAAATATTATATAAAAATAAAATAAATTAATAATAAACCTTAAAATTTTTAGATAAACAAATAATTTGCAGAGTTAGTGAAAACCAAGTATTGTCTTTTGCCCCTTATCTTTTATAAATGTGATTGTCAAATTTTATCAAAGCATATTCTTCAAAGCTGTTAACAAATTAAAAAATTAAATTAAATTTAAAAATATTAATGAAATAAGGGGGAGTGAGATGGAGGGGGAGACAAGGAGAGGGAGATGAGAGGGGGAGAGGGACAGGGAGGCGGAACAAGAAAAAGAGGGACGAAGAGAGACAGGGTGGGGGAGGGTGAGGAGGGGGGAGGAGAATCTGCAGTCCGAACCGAAAATTGATAGTGCCCATGGAGCTGATTCGATCCCTTGGGTATATATATATTCGATCCCTTGGGTATATATATTTTGTTCTTGAGTTTTTTATAATCGCGATTTGCATAAAACCCTAATTTTTGTCATTTAATTTAAGTTGAATGATTCAATGGCATCGCTTTAGATTTAAATATTCAGCTATGTTTGGACATATTCAAATGCCACTATCTTCTTTAAGTTGGCTTGTGATTTTGGGACTTGACTTGTCATTTTGTTTATTCAGACATAGTCATAGTCACATATCTATACTTTTTGCATTTTTTTGTATGATTTTTATTAAAATTATTAAAAAAGTATTTATTACCATTGTTGACTTATATGGAACTAATAGGACGACAATGAGACCTTCAATTTTATATAAGGTGATAGTTCTGATTTTCGATTCTCCAAAATCAGCAAAGTAGATACAAAATAAATCAAAAGCAATCTCAGGGATATCCGAAAAGCGAACAGTCGGAAATCGAAAATCGGATAAACAACATACCATTTTAACAAAATTGAAATCCAATTTTAATATCATGAAATCAATCATAATCATAAAAGCGGAAACCATAAAGAAATATGCAGCGAAGATTAATTGAAACACCATATATTAAAATCCAATTTAAATCATGAAAAAAGCGGAAACCATAAAGAAATATGCAGCTAGGATTAATTGAAACACCATATATTAATAATATGAAATCAATCATAAAAATGAAAACCATAAAGAAATATGCAGATAGGATTAATTGAAATACCATATATTTTTAATGCACCTTTCTCTTTGCTTGCTTTGAAATGGACAATTAGGCACCCAAGAGGAAATAGACACAGCATGTTACAACATGCACTTAACCCTCGAATACTATTAATTTTAAAATCGACATGTCATTATTGACATTTATTCAATTTACTCGTCTCCATATGAGCATAGCTACTTTGGCTGGTGGACTTAATATTGAGTCTCCCTAATCAACTAACAACCACGCTATAAATTTGTATTTCCTCGGCAACTTTCTTCACCGTGATTATGACTCCAAAAGGCTCTTATAAAGAATCCTCTAATATAATCATATAAGCGATGTATCTTTATTCAAGCTCCCTCATTTTGTTGACATTATCTCCCAAGTGGGATACCCCTTGGCAAACGCCACACCAGAAAAATTAACCGGTGTGCTAACTATGGCCATCCATGTAGGTTCAAGAGAACCACCTTTATTGGGCCTTTCGCCTAGCGTAACAAAGTCCCTCAAATCTACCCCTTCCAAAAGTCGTAGAATTATGCACTCAAATTATGACCCAACTTGTTGTCATGACTTGAACCGGAGAACAAGAGATTTTTGCCAACACCGCTAAAGCCATAGCCACCATGCTCAATGCTCACATCGACTCAGTGGCATTATCCCTCGAAGAAGAACGAGGCATCTACCTCTCCCTATCTGATGCCTAGGGCAAAGGACATACTCGCAACATTGCTCCACAAGCCAAGCCCCTTAGCAAGCAAACCCCCCTCCACCATTCTGAACCAAAGGTTTTCCAAATTAGGTCCAAGAATATGTGGCCTATTCATAGGTTTTCCAAATTAGGTCCAAGAATATGTGGCCTTACGAAGAGATGATGATTCTATCATGGATGGGGCCCTCTTAGTTATAATTTCTTAGTTCCATTGTGACCAGATGCCCTCATGCCACTATGTCGAAGTCATTGTTGCAAATATAAGGGAGCAGTTAGCCAAGTTGGTCTTCAAATACCATTCTTATTTGGTGTATTTGTTTGTCTTTTATCAATGTGATTCTTTAACCCACTTGAAATACCATTCTTATTTAGTGTATATGTCCATATTTTATTAATGTGATTCTTTAACAAACTTGGAATTACAATTATCCAAGGATGGCAGACCAGACACACTTGGAATTACAACCATCATAGATCCAAATCCTAGGCTCTATCAAGTGTCGAGAGGGATCAAATATCTCAAGGTGCAAATATCTTCTTAAGTATTGCACTCAAGGAGCTATCAGCTTTGGTGTGTCCTATATATGGCCATTGATTTGATTCAAACTAAAAGACACATCTTTTTATTTAAGGTCAACATATAATATTTTAATTATTAATATTTAATATTATTTATGGCTCACATATAATTTTTTTTTTTTTTTTTAGGAACGAACATTACAACATCTCCCCATACATAGTTTTAAAACCATGTGCTAAAACCATGGGTTGTTTAGGAGGCCTTTCACATGGTCATAAAATCATTTGCAAGGCCCTCCTAAACCATGTACAATAAAACCATGGGTTGTTTAGGAGGCCTTACACATGGTTTTAAAATTGTGTTGTTTTTGTGACCAACATTTTTTGGCGGATAATTAAATTTTTTATTTTTTATTGTTTTGTTAAGTAAGAACATTACAACATCTCTTCCATATTTCGTTGTTTTTGTGGCCGACATTTATTTTGGTAGATAATTAAAATTTTATTTTTTATTATTTTGTTAGTAACAAACTTTACAACATCTAATATGGACAAACGTTACGAGATCTCCCTCATGACAAACGTTACAAGATCTCCTCCATATTGAGTTGTGGAGCGCCTCTCGACTCAATTATCCAAGGATGGCAACCCACCAAGTGGGCCCCTGGCTTTAAAAAAATGAACAAGATGCCTCCCTTTTAAATTATTTTAACAAGTTCATGTACACAACATTTTCAATTAAGAAAGAGATGGAGCCAATGAGGATGCCTAAAGAAATCATGTCCTATATAAGGGTGAGCAATCAACATAGAAAAGGTGGTTGGTTTCTAGGGAAAGATTTCATAAATAAGTATACTATATGGATCAAAGATAGCTCCTAAAGTGTCCCTATGATCTCGACCCCCGAGATCTTTATATTAGATTATATTAGGCAGAGGTTACATGTAGAGGAACGTTTCAAGAAGTTGACTTAGAAGAGCCACATATCCTATCCCATTTCCATGGGCAGATATGTGTGCTCAAATTCTAAGGGAAGCAAGAAGGCTTTGAAAATCCTACAAGAAATTAAATTCCTCTTGACAAACATTCGATATATGACCTGCATTTTGTCATTGTAGAGATCAAGGGAGGAAAAGGAGGATAGATCAAGGATCACAAGAAAATGCCCTTTGAAGATAAGTAAAAAAACAAAGGATCGTGGATGGCGATAAAGGCAATCATGGATGCACAAGTAGATCTATGCATAGCAATTGCCAATGATTTCCGTCCTCCGCAACCTAACGAACCAAAGATCCCTTTGAATTTATCCTTCTACTAACTATAGGGCTCAATCATAACCCCTAAAGACATTAAGATAGTAGCCTTGGTGGAAGAAAGAGGAAAGGAGGTGCTCAAGGATAAATTCAATAGAGATAAATGGGGACCTAGTGGTGCATGAGGTTGTTCTTGAAAGAAAAAGGCCACCTATTGCAGCATTCTTGAAGATGAGAGGTTTTCCAAACTCTCTGATGAGGCCCCTAACCCTCACAAGAAAGTGGAAACATCTAGGGAAGTGATCCCTTGAACATGGATTGCCCAAATGGTGAAGGCAAGAAAAACACCTCAAGATTTAGCAACCCAAATGCCTACCTCGGAAGGAAATTAAAAAAAAAAACCATCTAACCCAAGGGCTCCTAGTTGCTCCAAAAAATGGGATTTACAAGATGAAAGATTCAACTAAGATGAGCAAGGCATAGCTGAAGTGCATAAAGTGTAAGAGAGATCAAAAGGCTTAGGACTACGAGTTGCTCCTAATGCACTAATCACAAATAAAGAGAGCTATAATCCACATACACTCTTTCATCAAATCAGGGAACAAAATTCCACAAGTTGATAGAGGAATTGAACAAAGATACATTTGCCAATGTTCCCACACATCCTCCCTCACAATAGTTGTAAGACACTCACAATGGGCAACAAACCCTCAAGCAGGCTAGTAACATCAAAGCCAACGCTAAACAGAGAAAAAAAAGCAACAATAGAGGCAGAGGCAGAGGCAAAAGCATATTGGAGAGAAAAGGAAGAGGTTGCAAAGTTGTCAACAAAAGAATCTGCAAAGGTGGCAAAGGAGGTTGCTAAGAAGGTTAGTATGGAGGAAGAAAAGACAAAAAATGAGGAGAGAACAAAGGGTGTAGAAGTAGAAAACAAAAGAATGGAGGAAGACAAGGAGACAAAATGAAGAGGAAAATGAGCAATGGAGATATAGATGCAAAGAAGACTATGACAAAAGGATATAAAGGGGAAACAAAAAAGCAAGATAATAATATATTTCTAAGACAAAGGAGCTAGAAGTGGTTGGGGGTTCTTCCATGTCATCCAATCTAGTCAGACTTCCCCTTCTCCATCCAAATTATTTAATTTGATCCCTCTAGAACTCACCAAGTGGAGCCCCCAATACTCTTGATGCTACAACATCCCAAGAGGCCAACTCTTCTTTTCCTTGGTTAGAAAATCTCTATCCTTGAGAGTCATTTGACCCATATGATCTACTTAGGTCAACAAGAGAAAAAGGAAAGCCAACAAGGATTCATAAAATGCTCTACAACCTAGAAACCCCATTGGTCAACATAGGTTGTTCCCAAATTATGATGACGAGACGGGCAAGCTTACCCTCACCTTAGAGCCCTTGGTCACAACGCCTTACTCGAAGATAAGGACAAAAGACTAGAGAGCGGCGCAAGTCAACCTCAAAACCTTTCGCTTACCTTCAATCGATAATGTTAAAGTTGTAGAGGTAATCAACATGGTATATGTTAAGTATCTAAGAACTACAAGGGCTTGTGATTAGTTTGAATTATTGTCTCCTTCCCTAAGATGTAATGCTTCAATTTGCAACAAGCTTGCACCATGGAGTACATCTAATTGTCATAGGTGGGGTACCTATAAACTGCATGAGAGAGTGTTTCATTGTGATAGGCCACTATATGTCCATACTACATAAGGACTACACCAACAATATAATCAAAAGCTTCTATCTCAATCTTTAAGGATTGTCTTAGGTCTAGTAGAGTGAGTATTGGTGCTTGGCAAAAATAATGTTTTCAATCCTCGAATGCTTTCGATTGTGACTTGGATCAAATGAGCACAGCTTTGACCCCAATAGCCTATGAGAGTGCAAAATTTAGAAGGAGATCGATGTTTGTCAATAGTGAGAACCAATACTAAATGATGAAAGTAAAGGCTCTAGACACTAAAAATGGGGTATTGTAAACTAGGTTTATTCCATTAGGAAAGGACCCTCGCGCAACTACTAAAGTTGTTTAGATTCCAAAAGAGAAGCAAGTGCAAATCAAGACTATCGAAAACACTAGGTATGAAACAATTCTCCCTTTAGTGCAATCGTTGATTGGTGAGAAACAATTGGAGGGAGAAATCAACTATTCGAAGAGGGAAAATGCCACCTTAAACATCAAGAAGCAATCTCTAAAGGGAAGGGTGGCATCTTTAGAGGCAACGGGGATTGAAGCCACCTCATTATCTAGTTGGATGAAGCTAGGAATGAAATTTTGACATCACAAGTTCAACTATCGTCAGAGGAACATAACAGAATCCCCCTATCCTCATTATTTCTGTGGGAAGAGACACTAATACAAATTAGCACTAGGAAAGAATCAAAGAATTGGTCAAAGTAGATGGTTGGAATATGAAGTATTATGAAAGTGATGAGGCAGTGCGTGGTGCTCCCGCCCCAATAAAAAATAAAGTGTGCCTAAGTACAACTTCAGTGGATCTAACAATTAAGAACATGTGTTTCCACCGAAGAGGTTGCAGGTTCAAATCCAGAGGGGTGGGGTATGCACACCTCCTCCATATAAACTTTGGTAGTCAAATCATTGAACGGAGGAGATCCCCTGTCTCACCGACAAAAAGGTCTCATACACAAATTTGGTGTCTAACATGGCAGTGACCTTAAAATTAGATTATTATTGTTCTTGACAATTGTTGTTGGAGAAAACCTGAAGCAAAGTCAAAAGCTCAATGAGACAAAAAAATTCCGCAATGCAAGTTCTAAACACGGGGGCTTCACTTGTTGACCAATATCCTATCACGTTAGTTCATATTGTGGGTTTTAAAATTATCAAAAATCGAACCAATATATTGCAGGTATTGAGGGGATGAGGGGTTTAAGGTGGGGGTGGGTAGGGTGGTTTATAAGGATTGAGGTATAAAAAGGGGTGGGGAGGATGTTTTAAGTATTGGGAGGGGGTTTCAACAAAAAGAGTTTGGGTCAATATCTCTCGAAATTAAGGTTATTCTTTAATATCCCACAATCGCACGTGCTATGTGAGAGGTTCACAAAGTGAAGTCCCCATGGTTCTGAAGCGTGAATCATCAAAGAGGATATGGGAGGATTGAAGACCAAATATAAAAACACCAAGAAGAAGCCAAGTTAATCTCCACATTGGGAGCAATCAAAAGGTCCATGTAGGGTTATGTTTTGGAGGGCATGCCTTGATTCAAGAAACACCTAAAGTTCTATTTGGAATATTGGTGAGCTACACAGGCGAGTTAAAGGGTATTTGTAGAATTGACAAAATGAGGTGTAATCCAATGCCCAAGCGGCCACTAAAGTAAATGTGACCATAAATGCAATCCCTATCTTGGGACTGCAGGTATTGGGAGTTACATATGTAAATTCAATATCTGTGTATTGGGAGTTACACATAAAATTTCAATGCCCATGAATATCCATGGATGTTTACATTTGTCAACAAAGTAAGGCCATTGGAACAATACAAAGAAGAAGGGTGTGACAACGGGCACTCAAATCATCGCCAACATGTGTAATGTGGCAAAAGCTAGTAGTCTCTGGCCTACCCTATCATTGGTACACGCATTCATTTTGCATCCCCCTACAAAGTACACTAAGACGATGAATGTAGCTAAGAATCGATTAAGAACAATGGCAGACAAAGGCATTGCGCCTTCAACCACAGATATTTTGCATCATATCCAGCCATCTCTCATTGTGGACTCTAACAAAAATTTCTTTGGATTGTGCCATCTGTACACCATATAGAGAAGACCGAGTTGGACAATTCATTTTGAATTCTTAAAGGGGGCAGGGTACTCAGTGACAGGGAATGGAAATAGCGATGTGTTGTGTACGACTACGCCACCAAACATGAAAAACCTTGTCCATCAGATGCGGCATCATTAAGGAAACAGGCCTCACAACAGATGGGGTTGCCTACTCAGAAGGGAAGTGGTTCCAAAAAGGAAAGCAAACAAAAACAGTAAGCAACAATTTTTAGGGAAGTGGTTCCAAAAAGGCAAGCCGACAAAAACAGTAGGCAACCATTTTCAGTTATAGCGCTCACATACACCCTAATTTTGCATTTTCAAGGGTGAGAAGTGACACTTAATTCTAGGTTAAAGCCCAAGAAAATGAGGATAACCAGCAATAAAAACAGGCCAATCAAGGTATAATTAAGCAGCCTTCAACATCAAGGGAAGTGATCGAGAACTTCCATACCGATGGGTTGCCAAAATTCATAAACAACATTCTTCCTTCATAATAATCTCTAAGGCATAAGACAGAGGGATCGGTCTCATCATCTTAATTCGTCTTAATTATTTTCTTCAGTCGTTCTATTCACCTTCTATGAGCAATGATCCGAATCGTATCATGTGAAAAAGGGAAACAATATGGCTCAGGGCTGAAATGTTACTGTCTCGAGTCAGTGCCAGTATTGTATTGAAAGCATTGTTGAGGTTATTTTGATAGCCAAGACTGAGGCGCTTTCCCATTGGTGAATTTATGATTTTCAAACATTGTTAAGTTGGTTCCCTTCCACTTTATAACTTGCATTGTGTTGAATGAAATATGGACGTATGTTTGTCATGTCCATTAATTTTTGTCCCATAAATATGTTTGATGAGAATGTGGTATTTTATATCTTGCAATCATTTTCATGGATTTTACTAGTTATCTTCCAAAGAATAAAGGCATGATTAAGGCACTCTTATTTTTTAGTATTTGTGAATCTATGTTTGGAATTCATTCACTTGTTTATCCCCTTTCGCTCCAAATATGCATCATGTTAAATTCTATAAGCTGTAGCAACCAATGTTATCAGAAACCCACCGGTTGGACCAATTTACAAGCTTCACCGAGTCAAACCACGCACTCAAACCGTTTTTGGCCGATTTCACGGTTGAACCGACCGATTCCGTACAAAACCGATCAGTTTGTACAAAAAACGCGAAGGACCCCCAAAAACAACTAATTTCAAATTTTTTCAATAAAATAAAAAATAGGGTCCACATGTGAGCTGTTTAATTGACCCACGACCCTTCTAATGTTATAAAAGGAGGCTCCCACCCTCCATATCAATCACATTTAATTGTGGATGGACTTGGGACCTCTTCCACAGCAAGAGGATGTGAACATTGATGTTGCAGTTAGATAAGTGCATTCAAGCCTAGGGGAGTCAAGACATGCTCATGTTGAGGATGTGGATGATGAGTCCAAGTCTGAGCATGAGGACTCGGATAATTCTGATATATGATTAGAATCATTAGACTATAGATTCTAGAGTCTAGACTGCAGTTATATGCTTATATTTTGACTTTAGAGGCCATTTATAACCTCTTTGTTGATGTACTTTTCTATAGATATGTATTTGCAGTCGATGCTATTTTGGTTTTATAAGCTCTTACTTGCTATATACATGAGAAACTTTCCATATTTGTGTATAATGGTTTGAATTCACATAGATGCACATGGATATATATGTATTTTTTGAAAATATGAATGTTTTATGTATTTTTGCTCAACCAGTTTTTTGATCCGGTTTGTTTCCTGGTTGTTGTCTGGTTCCGGTCCGATTCCGGTTCCTGGGGTCGGCCGGTTCGACCACTAGTTCGGTTCTAATAACATTGGTAGAAACTGTCTCCATGCACCCCAATGTTTCTGCAATAAATCCAATCAAAGCTTAATAGACAGTTGTTCTTGTGTGACAGGTAAGGATAACAACTTTAGGACATTCAAGGGAAGCCCCCCTACTCTCTGATTCGAAGGCTTGCAGTGGTGCGGGAAGGTGCTCCTGAACATTATGTCGCCGCATTGAACTCCTATTCGAGAGGAAATAACATGGAGGACAGCATAAAACAAGTAATACTAACAACAAAGTGCCTTAAATGCCTCATACAAATAAACCCATCCTTAACTGACATGCCCCCAGATAATGAACAATAACTTGCTCTACGTTGGAATCAAATTATAATTGCAGAATCAATCATAAAGTGCAAGCTAATACAAGAGCATGCTTATCTCAATTCAGCAAAGAAAAAGGTCAAAACTTTAAATTGCTTGGACTTCACTTCACCTAAAAAGTGTAAGATTGAAAAATGCTTGTAGGTCCCAATGCTTTACAAGTGCAAAAAGAAGTATAGATGATACTGGCATAAAACTGCTTCCAGTTTTATTATTAGTAACCTTAGAAACATGACCTCTCAACCAATTATGCACTGAAATTTTCTTGCTATTATTTAACTTGACGAACCTTGTAGTTGACCTTTATTTAATTTCTGGAGTAAATGTCTGAAAATGTGATTTATCACTCCTGTAACTATATTCACTAACAATCAACTCTGGTAATATGGTATTCAAAGAGATCAGTCTTTTCTCTCTTGATACTTCATTGTCTAGTATATAAACTTAGGAATCTATAATTATTTTAGTAAAAGCATCTGTAAATTATCAACATCAACATAACCAAATTAGGAAGAAGCATCAAATGTGAAATTACAGAACAAAAAATGCAGAATGCTTCAATTGAGTCAATTAGTTCACTCTAAGAATGGATTTCTTCTAGAGATTAGAAGAATTAATCAGGAACCAATTAGTACATGATAGAACTAAATGATGTCCTACTGAAGCTATCAAGCTTGCCAAATACCTGAAGACACCCATACCAATCAGGTAAACAGAAAATTAGTTATTCATAGAGAACTACTTACATTGAATAGAAAGAAACCAACCGCCAGAATAACTTAGATAATTAGACCCTATAGTTGCTTCCAAGAATTTTACTTGAACCAAGGAAGGGAATTAAAAAACAACCACTACTCCACTGCAGTAGAACTGTGCACGCACATTATTTGTTGTGCATAAACATGATGTACCTAAGTAAACATGAAACTGGAATGATTCAGGGACTTTCGCTGAAAACCATCTCCTGAAACATTGCCACAGCAAAATAAAATATTTAGCAGAATTTTGGAGAAATACACAGGATTGTCATTAGATGAGAGAATGCATACTCAATGAATCAACAAAGCATTAAATTTAGATGAACAAGAATAAAGCAGCAGCCAAATACTCTGGCAGCACAGAAAGACTTGAAATAAATTGTTGTGTGAATCTAACCAAGATCGTAAAACAATCAAATATCAGGTGATATGACATTCTTTGCTTCCTAGTTAACTTCTTTGGCAAGGTATCACAGTAAATTAACATCAGTATTCAATATCTGCCTGGAAGGTTATAACTTATTACCAGGATGACTAACAAATTCAACAAACAGTATCCCAATGTCCTATTTCCATTACATGTTAAACAATACAGGACACAGTTTCAAATATATATGCATATGTAATTAATCACTCCACTAAATACCAGGCCATGAGAATATGCCAATAAGGAGTAGCTCATCTATAACCCCATTTAAACAACTCCACGCAGTAAAAACTGAAGAACATAAAGTTTAGATTATAAATATATGGAAGTGTATTACATAACTAAAGTACAAATTCATGCAAATATGACCAATATATATATATATATAAAGTTTAGATTATAAATATATGCAAGTGTATTACATAACTAAAGTACAAATTCATGCAAATATGACCAATATATATATATATATATATATATAGGTGGAGGAATAGCAGATATATAACCCACATATATAGCTCAAGAAATTTGATCTTTCCTCAGCTGAAATACATGCACTCTTAATCATCTGTCCAATGTGCCTTGAGCAGTATCTGTTAAAGTCTAAAGATAGTGCAGCTGCGAGACCCATTCAAAGGGAGGATGGTACCGTATTCAGTTAACTAGTGTTCTTGGCTAGTGAACCAAGTAGAGTAAGTCCCTAGAAGGTAGCTTGGGGCCCCCAGTAGTCTCCTGGGGTTCTTTGTCTGGGATCAAACAGGTTGATGCCATGGCAAAGTCCCTAACGTGTGGTTAGGGCCCCTATATGCCTCTAGGGTATCTTGGTATGGGACCAGCTAGATCCTGCAGGTTAAGGTAGAGACTTCCTGGTCTGGGACCAAGCAGTTCCTGCAAGTACATATCTGGTCAGCTAACCAGGTGGATCGTATAGTTGACCAGAGGATCAGTACAGAGGACCAAAGGATCACATCATCCAATTTGGATCTTCCTTATACAGTGACGATAAAAATTTATGGAACACACGTGACAATATACCTTGAGAGAGAGAAGATTAAAGTCCTTGGTCTTGTTGGTCCTGTGGGTAAAAGGGGTTGTTTCCCCACCTTGATGGTACAGCTTGGTCTTATGGGTAAGGGAGTGGCCTTACCACCTTGTTGTGACCCATCTAGTTGACTTGTGGTCCTATATCTTCCTATTGGCCCTAGCACCATTATTGTGTGTGGTACCTTGACCACCCTTGCTGATGACTTAACCTTCTAATTTTTATTGTTTTTATTTTGTGTAACCATATGACCTTTGGTACCCTACTCTAAGTCAACTCAACTTTATTTTATGTTTTATTTTTGGTAACCATCCTAAAACCTAGGGATGTCTAAGTGACCCTTCTAGAAGGCTTGTTAAGATTATAAATTAAGTTCATAACTTCATTCTTGTGTGCATCTTGACATAAGAGAAGTTCAGATCTGATCCTTGACGGTTTGCTGCTAGTTTGTACTTGACGCCTAGGGTTACTGCTGTTTTTGAGTGGGCGTTTTGGGTTTTGCTGCATCTATTTCCTTGTGGACTGGTCGTGACTACTTTGGAACTCTTTGGGCTATCCGTGACTGTGATTGCTTTCCCCTAGCAGGTCGGTGAGCTGTTTGTGACCTTCTTTGGGCTGGCCATGACAGTGGCTGCCTTCTCCCAGCAGGCTGTGACTGTTTTGGATGCCTTTGGGCTGGTCTGTGACTGTGTTGTCTCTTTCTTAGTTGGGCCATGGCTGTATATGACCTCTCCTAGCAGGTCGTGACTGTGAAACACTCTCCCAAGGCTGGGTCATGACTGCATATGCCCTTTAGGAGCTGGGTCGTGGACCATTTGACCTTTCTTTGCTGGGCCGTGACTGTCATGTGATCACTTGAGCTGGGTCGTGGACTGTTTGACCTTTCTTTGCTGGGCTGTGACTGTCATGTGATCACTTGAATTGGACCGCACCCCTCCTGCTGCAAGACGTGGGTGATGTGAGCTTGGCACATTCGAGGCTTTATGTTACAGAGGCATCATGGCAAAAGATTGAATCTGGAAAATTCATAGTGCACATGCCCAAGAGCTACAAGTAATAGGTATATGGTCACTCTCACAAGTAGCCGATTCCCAGTGAATTGAAGTAATTATGGTTTTTGTACATCTAATGAAGGGAATCTGACCAGTATCTAAAAAGACATAAAACTTGGTTTACTTTTGCAGTACATGTTGTCCCATAGTTTGGAAAGACAAGGGTGCATGGAAGGTGTGTGGATGATGATATCCAAGCACATGACCTTGTGGAGCTACATACACTAACAAACCCACCAAATGAGCAACAGCTTGAGAGCGGGGAGTACTTATAGAACATCTTGACATAAAGAAGACTCAGTTGTTGGCAGTACCAATTACTAATTAGTGACAAGCCACTACTGATTCACATCACGTAAGTAAATAACGTTGAGCATATTTTGTACTTGTAGTTATCTATAAATATAAAATCATGACTAATGTATCAAGGATTGAATCATCGAATCTGAGATTTTAAAAAATATATATTATCAAGGTCAAGATAGAACTGTGATTGTGACAGTGTCATCATCATTATTAATATTACTTTAACATTTTAGTTATAACTTTTACATCTCTATTTTCTTAGTTTTCTATTTTACAACTTTCTAATTTTAACTTTTTAAATATGTATAAAACTCCTCCCCAAACCCCCCAAATGCAAATTTCAAGCCAGAATGCCCCAGACCTGCACCTAGCTAGTTGGACAAAAACACTGAAAAATACTTTATAAATCAGTAAATTAACAATAGCATTGTACCACATTCAAAATTATATAGGATACACCATTTACACAATCTGACAATACCTATAAAGACTTCATATAAATATTAAATTCTAGCAAGCACATAGGAAAACCCAGATTAGACCTGGCCCAAGGATATCTATGAGATTGCAAATACAACTAGCCTCGAAGTAACGAAATAAATATATTACTCAACTAACTAGTTGAATGGCTACCAAGCACCAAAATTATGAAGACAACAAAACTAGTTGTCCAAACACCACACAAATTATGTCACACAGAAAACAACGAACAAGATGCATTTCACACGAATGTCCACAATGGATAAAATATATTTCACTACAAACAAAGCTGGGTAGAGTGAACTCTTGTATTTCTAAACCCTGAATGCTAGAATATTCCCAGAAAGAATTAGACTATGCCTCATCTAGGTATAAATTATCCAATCTCCTTCATTTCTAGGGTATCCATTCATCATGTCATGAATATTACTACATACTCCTTGAGGGTTCTACCCAATCTATACAAAAGCACCCTGTCATCCTTTTTCTGTCGGTGCACCTTGTTCACTTCTGAGAAAGGCAGGTGCATCCCATTTTTACTTTTTATGCACTTACATTCTTTTATTAATCATAAAAGAATGTGTTTTTGGTTCTCCATTATGAAATTAAACATTCTTTGGAATCGTTATGTGTTTCAACTTTCACCAAGGTTCATGGACAAGGGGAGAAATTTCAAAGATGGTTGAGATACCCCTACAAATTTCAGGCGACAGCTATTGAGGACGGCATAGGAGGGGCCCTCCCCTGATATAGAAAAAAAATACATATATATCAAAGAATACAAATAACAAATAACACATGCAACATGTAATTATTTGAAATTCAAATAGATCAACCATTGTTTATCATTAGTAAATCAAAATGAAAAATATAATAATGCATCCAAACAATCATAATTTCAATGAGACATGATTTTAAAAAGACTTCGTCATTTTGATGTAACATTATCTAAATACAATAACAAATTCAAAATTGTAGTACATACTCTTGGATAGATGACGAGTAAAGTATGTTCCTCTTGATATACAGGATGAAATTAGTAACTAACAAATATGAGATACTAGACAAACAACAAGCTAATAGAGCTCGATTCCCATGCATCCTCCACCGCCCAATCGAGTTCTAGAAATTATGATCTTAAAGACAATATAATTTGCAGTACATACTCTTCGATATATGAAGAGTAAAAAACACAAGTAGCAGGCCACTAGTGGATCTTAAATAGCCTATACTTGAACTAATAACACAAGTAGCAGGCTACTAGCCAAGCTTAAATAGCCTATACTTGATCTTTTATTAGTATAAATTGCAGGAATACTTCAGAATCATCAATGCAAATTGCCACCCTCATGGTCATTAGAACCTTCTACCTCATTAAAAATGTTCCTCTTGATATACAGGATGAAGTTAGTTACTAACAAATATGAGATACTACACAAACAACAAGCTAATAGAGCTCGATTCCCATGCATCCTCCACCACCCAATTGAGTTCTAGAAATTATGATCTTAAAGACAATATAATTTGTAGTACATACTCTTAAATATATGAAGAGTAAAACACACAAGTAGCAGGCCACTAGTGGATCTTAAATAGCCTATACTTGATCTAATAACACAAGTAGCAGGCTACTAGCTGAGCTTAAATAGCCTATACTTGATCTTTTATTAGTATAAATTGCAGGAATACTTCAGACTCATCAATGCAAATTGCCACCCTCATGGTCATTAGAACCTTCTACCTCATTAAAAATACCCCATGGTACCCAACCAATTCTACTACAACTTTGAACCGTCATCATTTATTTATGTGGCCTCCTTCGAATTGGCTGTCCATCATGTTTTTTTGTCCCTATACTCAAGTGTCTTCCAATAATAAAGACATAAGCCATTATGAACAACAAATATATTCTCCACCTTTTTGGAGGAAACTGTGTCTCTTGCTATAGTGCATGCAGTTAGTAACTAGGAAATATGAGATAGTAGACAAACAATCAGCTAATAGAGCTATGGAGCTCCATTCCCATCCAATCAAGTTCTCCAAGGATTTCTCACATGTGTCCTTCACCACCCAATCAAGTTCTCCTAGGCTATAGTCAAATGTTCCTCCCTCACCTACAATATCTTGAAGGGGCCACTAACTTTTGTAAATCAAAGAAACTGCTATCTAATATGGAAGTACCCTACCCTCATCAAAACAGAACATCTTTGCAACAACAACCCAAAACCCCAACTTTACCTCCTAATATCATTACATTGCACCATCCCAAGCATCACATCTTATTTAGGATTAAGTACATGGGTTTCCATATGCAAAAGTTGTTTAGCCCCTTTGTTAGCACAAAGGTATCGGCATTTATGGGGACCTCCTTAGACAAACTCCATCAAGTGGATCACTTCCTTTTTTCCCTTTAGCAAATCTACCTTTGGCAACAAACCATGGGCTTAGCTCTAGATTACTTTCGACACTAGAACAATGAGACCAACGATTTCATCTTAATCATTGGTTAGCAAACCCGCCCCGCAGCATTTGAAGAGTTTCAGTTCTCTATCTCAACATAGATCTCACTCCAACTCTCATCACGACCTAGTTGCTCATCTCTACCGTTTGGAACACCAATCTATCATCATCAATTTCTCTCCCTTAGGAGATTATTTACATTTCACTCGACTCCTTCCCAAGGTTTGATAGTACGGCCCTTTAAAAACCGGTCTCTCAATTGAAGAGATTGTCAAAAGGTGTATTAGCTCTTTTATAGTCAGTGGTTCAATAGGGTCATTCTCTTCCTCTTCCTCCTTCGCCCCCACCTCCAACTCTATTTTTGACATTGATGTAAGAGCGACCTCCTCCCATTGACCCATTTTTTAGTCCCATTGCTCCTTTTTTCGATCATTGGCGGTCATTAATAAAACCATCTTATCTTAAATTAGTGACATGGGAAACTTGGGAAAAAATTGTGTTGCAAGGGTACTTGTACCAGAGGGTAAGGTACACATGCTCATACTAGGTACATGTACCGAGTACTTGGGTACGCGTATGGCACATACCATGTCGTACCCCTTCGTACCACATAGATGCTTCACATATCGGAGATGCCAACTAGAAAAAAGAGTTACGTATGGCCAAAATGGTATGGCATACCCCGTGTTTGGATATGTCGGAGGTACAACTGACTCAAGCATTTCAAAATCTTAGTCTTGTGGTTAAATTATGTGATAATTTAAACAAAAAATTAAATGTTGGCCCTCACCAACCCTAGAAAAAAGAGTTACGTATGGTCAAAATGGTACGTCGTACCCCGTGTTTGGGTACGCCGAACGTACGAGTGACTCAAGCATTTCAAGATATGAGAAGTTGTGGTTAAATTATGTGATATATTAAACAAAAAATTAAGTGTGGGCCCTCACCACAACCCTAAACACTATCCTATCACTTAAACCACTGCCCCCAAACCATTTCAATGTTTCGTTGCTCATGGAACCGACGAACAGTTGGCACTCCAATCAGTGAACAGTCGCATTCTTCACCAACGAACAACCAGTGTTTCAACAGTGAGGGTCGTTTCCATGGTGGACTAGACTTTAAAGAGTTTAAGCAAATCGCAGGCAGGCCCAGATTTGACAATTTCAAACAAAGAAATCAACAAAATTAGGCAAATTTTGAATGCGCTATGAACTCATGGAATCATGGACATATAATATTATTAATCATATAACTTCCAGTCTTCCACTTGATATCTACTATGAGTCTATGATTTACCAAATTTTATGATTCAAATTTTCAATGTGAATGTCCATTGTTCAATGAATCATTGAATTTAGAATTATGAATCATGATTCATAATTTATGAAGAAATCTAAAATATGCATGTATGATGTGAACGCAAGTACCCTATTATTGGGGTCGTGACCTTGCTAAAGGTGTCAAGACCTGTTGCTAAGGGTCTCGTGACCTGTTTTGGGGTTGTTAACTCAGCGTGGGCATGTGAGGGAGCCGTGGGGATGCTGTAGGCTACCGTCCCTCTGCTTGAGGGTGCCTCTACTCCTTGTAAAGGTGCTGTAGGCTGTCTTGGGCTGATTCTGTTATTGGGGCTGTATTTGAGCTGTGGACTGTTTTGATGAACCTTGGGTTATTTATCTTCTACCTGAACCATGAACTGTTTGATGGGCTGCCACCTTGTCATGAGTTGTTTTGTGGACTATAAACTGTACTGTAGACTAATTATGGGCTGTCACCTATGCAGCTGCCTGTCTATGGCTGTTTGTTGAGACCACTGCCCTTGTTGGGCTGCTTGTTGGGGCTGCTTCCCTGTGTGGGCTGTTTGAGCAGGCTGTTGCCCTGTATTAGGCTGTTCGAGGTGGTCTCTCCCTGTTGTCAGGAAGTTTGAGGAGGTCTCTCCCTGTGTTGGCCAGTTTGAGATTATCTCGACCTATGTTGGGCTGGTTGAGGAAGTCTCTACCTGTGTATGAGGAGTTTTTATGTGACTGCCCTAGACTGTTGATTGTCCTGGTTCTTGAGGTTAATCTTGAGTGTCTTGACTACTGCACCCCTATCCTACCGTATTTATTTTTCTCTTTGTCAGGTATCTCCATGCCCTCAGGTAAGGGCCAGACGAATTCCACCTAGTGACTTGTCTCAGAGAGACGAGGTCTGATCTGAAGGTATTTCTGAGTATAAGGAAGGTTCAACTCAGTTTTATTTGTTCTTTTAGTTAAATTAGTATACTGTTGTTCATGATTATAGTAGTACTGTTTTCTTGCTTATGCACTTCGCAGCTATTATACATTTGTTGTTTCAGAACCCAACTTTAACACAGTGATCATTAAGGGAGTGTTAAAGTTGAAAGAGATGAAGATTATATTTTATTTTTGTTACTGCTGTACTTTATTTCAGTGTTATTTGTTTAAAGTACAAGTTTTGAAAAATGTTATAAAACCCTAAAACTTCAACATGACATGTGGACATCTTGCTTTGAGGAGCGCTCCATTTGGAGCCTTGTTTGTTGACTTAGCCTAGGGTTGTTTATGAATTTAGTGTGACATGTGGACATCTTGCTTTGAGAATTGCTCCATTTAGAGCCTTGTTTGTTGACTTGGCCTAGGGTTGCATGGATTTAGTACATGTTTTATCATTGACCTCCCTCACCTTATTCTGTATAAAGGGAGGAGTGTCTTTGTTAAGATCGACTACTCTGTATCTTTAGAGATTGATAGTTGGTGTAAAGTTCGTTATTTGAAGAGTCTTGGAAGCTCGTGTTTTACTCTCGTAACAAGTATTAGTGCTTGTGGGATGCTAATGCTAGGGTTTCTTGACTTGTGAGATGCAAGTGTTGTGTAATATCCCAAATCCTGATATTTTCTATTTCTATGCAAATTTACTGAAACAGCCGGGCATGCAAACTGCCATGCAAAATTTCCCTATTTTATAGTTGAAATTAGGGTTAGGTTTTGCAGGATAGAATGAACACTTACCACTGATAAGCCGGTTGAATATGCTCCAAAGAGAATACGCATGCAAGATGAGCTGAGCTGATAAAGAAATGACCTTGTTTTCTGTTGCAATACCCCGAATGGCTGAATCAAACAAGTGTGACGTTTTTGCTAAAGGGATGGTCAGTTTCAGTTGGAAATAAGTCGAAAGGAAGGTGTGCCCGTGTCGGAGAGGATGGCCGGAGCATGCAAGAGTCTTGACCTCTCCAGATGCCCTAGCGAATTGATCTTCCAATCTGTTGCTCACGCCCCCTCAACCCTGTAAACTGCTACTAGCTGCCCCAGATGGACAATCCGATAGCTGATAATCACCCAATGCAGTAGAGTGATCCTATCAGCGAGGATGCAGGCTGCACGCGGAAGAAATATGGTGATCCAAAGTCCTGGTGAATGACTAGGGTTTCCCAGCTAAATGCCCGACTGTACAGATGAACCTACAAATAACCTTCGGACATATACTGGAACACTGGATAATGATGAATGCAATAGACACGGTGACAAACCTGGATGGTTTATCTTGAAGGAGACTAGGGCAGATATCTCACAACCGAAATCCCGTTAACTGAAGACGCCGTCTCCAACTCCAACTACTGTGACCGCACACTGTACTGCTACTCAAGAGCTCCAAAATCAATAATAATCCAAAAGTAAAGTCTCCATTCACTTTATCTTTCTTTTATAACTTTCAACTGCGAAAACCCTAACTTTTGACCTAATTAGGCCACTTTAACTTCTAATTTGCAGTTGACTTGCATGCATGCACATGGAGACTTAATTGAGTGCATGCATCATTAAATAATGCTTAGATGTCATGCATGTCACTTTTAGGGTTTGCATGCATATCACTTTTAGGGTTTGCATGCATGTCACTTTTGGGAACATTACATGTTGAGTTATGTAGCTTGTGGAATGCAAGTTGGAGATCTTGGGGTTTGACAATGCATGTGATGCTAGCTTGTTTGGAAGCTCCAAGGATTAACTTGTAGAGCTTGGTGGGATGCTTTGCTTTGCCTTTGTATCGCCAGTTAGGATTTGCAATGATTGGGGATATCCTAGCTAGGGTTTGGGCTACATTGAAGAGCCCTTGCTTGGGATCAGCTAAAAAGACTTGCAGGAACTTGGGATGAGTTGAGGTATTGAACTTTATCTTCATTACTGTGGTAAAATGAAGTGTGCCACTGTTGTCATAAATTTGTGATTGAAAATATGATTCTTTTCATGTATTGAGCAGGTTTTGTGGCTATTTCAGTATGCTAATTTGTTGTTTGGTTGTTAGGTTTCAGGGTTTATTAGGACAGCAGACATGAATGCTATGTTGTTTTAGCATGCAAAACGACACTTTCAGATCTGATTTGTTGCTGTTATATTTCTGTTGCAATTGAAGTCATTTTTAGATCTGTGTACTGAGATAAATATTTCCCCAAGAGCTGCTGATGATCTATATTTGAAGTCTCTGTGGACACTGGAGTCTACATTCTTGAGTTTGACTAGAAGTAGCATTGGGTAGATTTGAAGTTTCTTGCAGGGCTGTTGAATAAATTAGTTTTAGCACTAAAGCTGAAAACTCTACAGATTAAATCTGTGACCTCATAGAAGTGAGGTGGAAATTTCATACTGGGCAGATTTTTAAAATTTCTACACGCCTGGCATTCCATGACAACTGCAAGATATGTCACACTTCTCTTTAAGCTAATAATTGGCTTTAGATTTAGTAAATTTAAACCCCACCAAACACATTCAGCCTTCCAACTTTTACTTGGTCAGATGTGTTCCCAATGATTGCCTTGATCGTAGTTGCACGGCTTCTGGAGAGCAATATTTTTTTCTTTTTCTTGAGATGATTTGTTTAAAAAAATATATTTTCATGGAATGACTAGTTTTATTTTAACCATGTGGTGAGTCGTAGTCACAACTTTCACCACAGGATCCACGCTTTATAGATTTTAAAGTCAATTTAAATTCCCATCTAAACACATGTTAGCAAAATCATTTTTCTTTGGTCAATTTTCCAGTAGCTTAGTGAGTGCAATGACTTTCTCTCTGCATCAAGCCTTCACTGGATTCTTTGGCATTTGTTGCAGTTGGCTTCTTCATTTAGTTGCTCCAATGGGACTGGCAAACACGATTCGGCCCCTTACCAGAAATTCCAGGTAAAGCATTCAGCCCAAATTTATTTCTACAGCAGAAAATCATAAATTGTGCCAGTACAAATAGTACAGAGAGAAAAATGATAAACTAAAGACTAAAAATTTACAGAGGACAACTCGTAATATTTTATTTAATTCATTTTCATGAGACATACTTTATCTTATAAGATCCATATTGTTTTGCCATTTTTCGTTCTTTCCAAACATGGTTCAAGGACTAGATCCACAAATTTGGATTTTTGAGATATTATTTAAATTTATTTTAGCCATGCTGCAAAGAGATTAACCAATTTGTACTTTTCAGGCATCACTTGCAAAGTTGAGCATTCATAATAATATTCCCACAAAGGTTTAATAGTATTATGCCTATTTTGAGAAAGGTAAAAAAATAAATTCACTACAAGCATGACTCTCGACAATTAGGACTGTATTCCAACAAATAGGTAACCTAAAACATTAACACTGAATCATATGCAAAGAAGGGCTTCAACAAATTATTGAGTCCAAAAAGTATACCTTATTACAGACTGGACAGTTTTCACTCCGTTCCATCCACTCATAAATGCAGCCGAGATGAAAATGGTGACCACATTGAGCACAAATTTTAGGATTTTCAACAGTATACTCTACAAAACAATATAAAGAATAGCTTTAGCCAAAGAAACATTCGGTTCATAAGCCCCCTATATAAAATAAAGACAGTGCTTCATTAGCAAACAGGTTCCATACTAAATTAAAAGCATTTTATAAATAAACAAATGAGATAATATTTTATTATTCTTTGGACAAATGAAGAAAGCCAGGTTCTCTTAAAAACATGATAATCTTCTATGTACAAACAGATTTCTGACATATAATAATATAAAATGAATATAAATTATGTAGGCTCCAACTATTTACATGAACTTCACATTCAAACACATCTTAATGAACATTAGCACATTAACAACTAAGAATGTGACAGGATTGGACAATTTATACTGGTTTACTAACAATACCATCAGAATACAATGATATACTCATCTAAGCCAGCTTCAACTAGGTTGAGATATTTGAGTAAAACAGATTAAACAGATAACACAAACTTCAAATAACGACATTTATGAATATTCTTAAACATCCTCAGCTAGGGGTTTTCTTGGCAGGAATCCTAACCTTGGTAATCTTATATTTTAATTTTTCGCTAAAAGAATGGATATCTACTTGCAAATAGATTCTTTGTTAACAGCCATGTGTATCAGGATTCAGGATAGCAACTTGTTATATTCATAAATATTTCATAACAGTGTTGTTGATACCCCGTATTCTACCCTACAGCTACGGTTCTTGCCCTAGCCTCTCGTCTGCCTGGATTCAATTTGACCTGCTTGCCCAAGAGGAGTCATCTGTGTGAAGCTTCCAACCTAGCCACTGCCTGTCAATTTGTATCTGAGAGAGCCTGTACACGTGAAGGTTCTGCTTCATGCCCAAGCCCAAGCAGCACAGTGGTGCTGGGGTCGGTGATAATGGCAAAGGATTTAAATGCAGATGTGGAAGCTTTCAAAACACTGGTCAGAGCCTTCAGGTAGGTCAAAGGAACTTGTTCTCTGCAAAACCTATTTATCAAAAAGTTGGATTCAGTTCCTCAGATTGATCTTGTGACTCCAGCTCTGAGGAAAAGAGCCCTCATTTTCTCTGATCGTGCTCTAGTGGGAAAATTTACAGGATTATGGCCCAATGCAAGAAATGTAGTGTTAGATTTTTATCGTTTTAATCAATACGATCTAGGATCTTATCTGAGAGAATAACATGCACAGCAATGATCACAAGAGACAAGAGACACAAAGATTTTCCTCGGGAAACCATAAAGGAGGAAACCCCGCAACTTCCTCAGAGATAGAATGAGCACCAATAGCAAAAGTAGAACCCAAAAGAATAAAGATGATCTTCGACAGCTGCTCTCTCTCTCCCTTGTGTGAGCTAGTCCTCTCTCTCTCATGCGCTATTGATGAGTGAGTGTGTATCAAATAGAGAGACTCACTCTCTATTTATACCTAATTTCCACTTGACATTTTTCCTACAGGGCTGACTTCTCTAGAAGAGTCTAATAACCCTAATATAACTCAACTGAGGGGTCTAATGCCCCGACATACAATTGAGGGTTAACCTCAATGACTTTACATGACTTAATTATATTAATGACTCTCCCGATCGGAGGAACAAACATCTCTGTCAGGGTATAATGAAAGACAATATGAAATATACAAGTGAATACATTCCGAAGTTACAAATACATCAACACTCCCTCTTAACTAGGAAGGTATTCTCTTGACACAGTTCATCAACACAAGTCTTTGTCACTGGATTATCATCAAAGCTGGCTCATCATCAAAGTTGGATCATCATCGTCACTGCTGCTGCTATCTCGAGCAAATGGTGCTATCTCTTCAAATCTACTCGTCATAGGAAGTTCTACAAAGCCAGCCCTTTTTCATGCTAGATGTAGGCCTAGCCTCCATGTAGGTCTTCATCATCTCTGTGAGCAAGCCATCAAGTAGGTATATCCCAGGACTTATTATATGCCTCTTGCAAAACCTACAAGATCCTACAGTTACCTCATCATCTTTAGATCATCTCATCGTCACACGGAGCACAGCCCAGATACACATAACACAGCACTTACATCCATCGACATTGGAGGACAAACCTACCACCATCCGAGAAAGGCTCAGCATTTACATCAACGACAATGGGAGGACCAACCTACCACCATGTCGGAAAAGCTCCAGAGTTTTCATCAACGACCATGGGAGGACCAACCTACCACCATGTCGAAAAAGCTTCAGTACTTGCATCAACGACCATGGGAGGACCAACCTACCACCATGTCAAAAAGGCTCTAGTACTTACATCAACGACCATGGGAGGACCAACCTACCACCATGTCGAAAAGGCTTATGTGTATCTACGTCTTCCGAACTCATTACTTCCCCTTGGAAGGAACCTCGATATGAAGAACACCAAGCTTCTCTCTGAAGTACTCAAACTTCACTCTGGCTAGCAGCGTGGTCAATACATCGGTTATCTGCTCGTCCGTCGCAACATACTGGAGCTTCACTGCTCCTCTCTGCACCATAACAATGATATAGCAATACTTGATCTCGATATGCTTCGACTTGTCATGGAACACTGGGTTCTCAGACAACTTCACACAACTCTGGTTGTCGCAATATATACAAGTAGCATCCAAGTGGAGATCAAACAAATCAGACAGAGGCTTCCTCAGCCATACTGCCTCACAACTAGCCGAACAAGCTGCGACATACTCTGTTTTGACTGTACTCAGTGCCACGCAGGATTGCTTCTTGCTAAACCAAGAGATCACACATGATCCCATACTCAAGCAGCACCCCGAAGTGCTCTTCCTATCAATGGCACTGCCTGCCCAATCCGAATCCACATAACCCTCCAGGTTAATCTTCTAATTCGCATCATACTTGAGCCCATAATCAACTATACCCTTTAGGTACCTCGGAATATGCTTTGCAGCAATCAGGTGAACATGTCTCGAATCCATCACGAACTTGCTCAATGTGTTCACGGCAAAGCAAATGTCTGGTCTCGTATTCGTCAGGTACATCAAAGATCCAATCATCTGACGATACATCGTGGCATCAACCGACTATGATAAAGCATCACTCAATAGCTTCAGGTTCGATGCCATAGGTGTGGCCATGGCCTTGCAGTCCATCATCTCGAACCTCTTCAGGATCTCTACTGCATACTTCCCTTGTCCAAGGAAGATTCCATCGGCACTTTGCCACACCTCCATGCCTAGAAAGCAGTGCATCATACCCAAGTCCTTCATCTCGAACTCGGCAGCAAGCTTCCTCTTCGTGTCAGCAATCAACCCATCCTCACCTGTCACAAACAAGTCATCTACATACAGTAGCAGTATCACTGGGTTCCCCTCCTCAACCTTGTAGTAAAGGTTGGAACCCACTTTACACTTGGAGTATGGCCTAGGTCTCTTCCTTTCTCTATGTATTCCTTCTGGAGCGCCATATCTCTCTCCATCTAAGATAGCCACTCGTACCCATGCTGGTTTCCTCTTGTACATGTTCTTCTCACGAGGTGGATCCACAAGTTCCTAAGGTTCTTCCATTTCTCGGTCTTCTTTTGGAGTTGCTTCATTCATTGTTGTATCTCAGATTCTAGGTACTTTTGGTCCTTCAATGTCTTCAATAGGTATCTTTCTGGATTTGTTGTAAGCTGAGTCTTCGTTAAATGTCACGTCCCTACTGATAACGATCTTCTTGAATCCTGGGAAATATATTCTGTAAGCCTTCGAGCTTTCACTATATCCCACAAATATACCCTTCTTTCCTGAAGAATCTAACTTCGCCCTCTTCTCTTTCGAAATGTGTATGTACATCGAGCAACGAAATATTCTGAGATGGCTGACTTTTGATTTCTTACCGAAAAAGGCTTCTTTTGGTGTCTTGTTCTCAAGTACCCTATGCGGAGTACGATTTTGTACATACATAGTTGCCCTAACAGCTTCTGCACATAGATGCATAGGAAGATCCTGATCATGAAGCATTGCCCTTGCTGCTTCCATAATTGTTTTATTCTTCCTTTCTGCAACTCCATTCTGTTATAGATTATATGTAGTGGTCAACTCCCTCTTAATCCCCGACTCTCTGCATAATTCCTTGAATTCATCTGATGTGAATTCTCCGCCATTGTCTAATCAAAAGGTCTTGATTTTCTTTTCTGTGTGGTTCTCGATCAAGGCTTTGAATTCCTTGAACTGACTGAATACTTCATCCTTGCTTTTCAAGAAATATATCCATGTCTTCCTAGAAAAATCATCAATGAAAAAAACATAATATACATACCCACTCACTGAACTGGATGACATCGGACTGCATACATTGGAGAGGATAATTTCTAAGATTCCTTTTGCCTTGCTCTTGCTACTTGGAAATGTCTTCTTTGTGTTCTTTCCCTTCACACATCCTTTGCAAACGCCTTCATGCTTTGCCTGGATTTCTGGAAGACCTTCAACAGCTTTGCTTGCAAGTGATAGTGCCCTATAGTGTACATGTGCAAGCCTTCTATGCCAAAGTTCACTTGGCTCTACTGAGTCATGGACCAAAGCTTGTTCTGGTTGGCCCTTTAATTTGTATAAGCTTCCCTCTTGCTCTCCAATCACTACTGCATCATCTATGGTCTTTCCCTTTGGCCACATAAAGACTTGGACATCTACAAATGCAACCCTCATACCTTTTGCATCCAATGCATATATGGAGAGAAGATGCTTCTTTAAGCCTGGTACAAACAAGACATCTTTCATCTTCATAGACTTTCCAGAGTCTGGCTTATAGGAAGCTTCACCACTTCCTTTTATAGGATACTGGTAGTCATCCCCAAGTTTCACTTTGTGAGGTGACTCATGTTCGGATAGATTCACAAAGGATTCTTTAAGTCCCGTCATAAGCTTGGAAGCCCCACTATCTATGAGCCAATCATTGCTTCCATTTGTAACAATTACTGTGAGGGCAAAAATCAAAACATACTTTTCATCGCTTGAAGAATCTTCACTTTCTTCTTTGGCTCTCTTCCTAGGAGTTTCATCATCCTCTGCAGTGTGAGCATGATGTCTTATTTTGTTGTTCTTCTTCTTGTGAGAGACACCTTTATTTCTAGGACAATCTCTGGAGAAGTGTCCCTTCTCATTACATGTATAACATCTAACGTGATAGATCTCTGCTAGATCTTCTAGGGTTATCTTTCTCATTCTGGTGATGATGCTTTCCTTTCTTGTGATGATAGTGCTCCCTTTTGTGATTCTTGGTGTATGTTGTGAGAGCTTGATCTTCATTTCCCATCTTTTCTTCTCGAGCTACGATTTGAGCTTCTTCTGAGCATTCCTCCCACAGTCTACTGTAGGTGATTAACTTTCTTCTAGCACAAATTCCTTGAATAAAGGAGTCCCATGACCTGGGGAGACCATTCAAGGTGGTCATCACAGTTTCTCCATTCTCTACGTCTTCTTCCACAGCTTCAAGTTGTTCTTTGATTTGAGAGACCCTTGTAAAGTATGACTGTATGGTCTCTGCATTCTGGATCTTTACATTCTTCAACTAATTTCACAAAGTCATCTTCTGATTTATGTTCTTTTCTTCAAATAGCTTGGTCAAGGAATCAAACATCTATTTAGGTGTCTTTAAGGAAGGCACATGTGGTATAAGGTGATCCTTGATGGAATCAGCAATAATCCTCTTGGCCTTGACCAAGATCTTCTTGTGTAAGGCTTTAGCCTCATCTCCCTCTGGAACTAGAACCCCTCCACTTATGTAGGTGTCCAATTCATTTTCTTCAAGAACAAGTGAAATCCTCTACTTCCATGCTCGGAAGTTATCAACTCCTTCAAGCTTTTCATCAAGATTGGTGTGATGAGACATCTTTAATGAGAACCTCAAATGGAAATACAAAAGATTTAGATCTTACCACTTTGAGATGCTCGAGCTAGATCTGGAGTTGATCTTCTACAGTGTTGGTTTTATGGTCCAGGGTCTAATTTAGGGTTTGACTTTCCCAGAGTTTTACCCAACCAAAAATTTCGATCTTGGTCTCTAAATTTCGATTTTGAGGAGGAGAACAATCCTATGTTGGGCTCACTCAAAAATTCCACTTCTGTGAAAAACCCTAATTTCCTCCAGGGGTGATAAGCCAAAAATTGAAAAATACCAGGAATCAAATTCTGCTTCGACAAGATGATGTGCCCTTCAAAGGAGAGTTAGCCTAGCCTCCTTTTGCTGATGATCTGTGGAGAGAAACCCAAAAATTAAGAAGCCCTAGCTTCCACAACTCCATAGTGTCTTCTCAGGTTAGCTCTAATACCATGTTAGATTTTTATCGTTTTTAATCAATATGATCTAGGATCTTATCTGAGAGAATAACATGCACAGTAATAATCAAAAGAGACAAGAGACACAAAGATTTTCCTCGGGGCAACCATAAAGGAGAAAACCCCGCAACTTCCTCAGAGATAGAATGAGCACCAGTAGCAAAAGTAAAACCCAAAAGAATAAAGATGATCTTCAACAACTGCTCTCTCTCTCACTTGTGCGAGCTAGTCCTCTCTCTCATGCGCTATTGATGAGTGAGTGTGTGTATCGAATAGAGAGTCTTGGATAGCAGATCAATGGGCCTCCAGCCAAGGAAAGGTATTTCTATTTTCTTCTGGAAGAGGTTCTTTTATTTTTCGGTTTCACTACAAGGAAGATCGTGATTTGATTTTTCGATCTGGACCCTACTTCATGGGATCTAGGGGTCTATTCCTAACTAGATGTGTAATGGCCCTTCCCCTAAGCGCACTTGACGGATTTAGGCAAAATGGGATGCACCTGCAAGGTTGGGCGGGCTCCCACGACTTGGTCGTTGGAGCATGGCAAGCCCAACGTCATGCCACCTTGGCCACCCGCATGGGAAGCTCGCTGCGAGAGTGGTGACCTCGACAAGCGACGCGCAAACATGAAGTGCGCTAGACCCACCCATGTGTGGGCACGCTAGGGTTCTATTCCTAACTAGATGTGTAATGGCCCTTCCCCTAAGCGCACTTGACAGATTTAGGCAAAACGGGATGCACCTGCAAGGTTGGGCGGGCTCCCACGACTTGGTCGTTGGAGCATGGCAAGCCCAACGGCATGCCACCTTGGCCACCCGCATGGGAAGCTCACTGCGAGAGTGGTGACCTCGGCAAGCGACGCGCAAACATGAAGTGTGCTAGACCCACCCAGGTGTGGGCACGTTAGCACTTCAACAAGAGAAACAACGATAGCTTTATGAGCGACGACAGCTTGATGAGCAACGTCAAAGGTTTGGGCGATAAGCAACCTTAAAGTGTGGAACGAGCTTACTTGAAGCACACGTCAAGTGGGCGCGTGACCACTCTTGGGTCACGCGCGCTTGGCTATATAAATGCTCCAAGTGTTCACTCCAAAGGCATTGATTTAGATTGGTGGAAGTACTAGACAAGTTGGTCGTCTGCAGCAAGAGGAGGAACCTCGAACAGTGCAAGAAGTGTGTAGCTTCCCTGATTTGGCAAAGTACTACCACAGGTTTATGGAGGGGTCTCCAAGATAGTTGTGCCTCTTACCGAGTTGCTGAAAAAGAATAAGGCATGGAAGTGGTCTAAGAAGTGACAAGAAGTGTTTAACGAGCTTAAATGTAGACATGCAACCGCACCAGAACTGTTGTTGCCCAACTTCGAGAAGGCATTCGAAGTGCAGACGGATGCGTCTGACTTCGCTATTAGAGGGGTCTTGATGCAAGAGGGTCATTTCATGGCATATGAAAGTTGAAAGCTCCAAGATCGGGAAAGGAGGTACTCTATTCACTAAAAAGAAATGACTGCAGTGGTTTATTGCTTGAGGTTTTGGTGGCATTACTTGTTGGGCAAGCCCTTCGTGGTGAAAACGGATAATGTGGCTATAAGCTACTTTGCTACTCAACCAAAGTTGTCACCAAAACAAGCGAGATTGCAACATTTTCTAGCCGAGTTCAACATGTTCTTAGAGTATCGGCCATGATAGCCAAACGTCGTTGCAGATGCTTTGAACAGGAAGGCTCAACTCGCAGCCTTGGAGGAACAACCTCTTCACCCAACAACTCAGCTTGTGTCCAACTTGCAACAAAGGATTCGAGAGAACTTGTTGGGGGACCCGATGGCTAGAATCATCTTGGCGCAAGTCAAGGAAGGCAAAGCAAAGAGGTTTCAAGAGGCTAATGGTTTACTCTATTTTCATTGGCGCTTGTACGTGCCGAAGGTAGCTCATCTTTGAAAAGAATTGCTACGGGAGTCTCATAACTCCAGGTGGTCACGACACCCAAGGCAGCGTAAGACGCGCACCTTGGTAGAGAAGAATTTGTTCTGGGAGAACCTATGGCGAGACGTTGAAGGGTATTGTTACCACCTAAGTTGTACTTAATGGTTTTTTTATCAAGTGAGCCTAGTGAACTGAACAAAGATTTTTTGTTCGGACTTCAGAAGACCTTCGGAAGTGCTTCTGGGAAGTGCTTGTTGTACTATATCACATGTTCATACCCCATGGGGGAATTGTAATAAATGTTCTAGCATGATAGTGTCTGTAAAAGACTTGGTCTCTTAGACTCTATTTGTCAATCCGATCAGCACAAGGTGTTTTTTCCCTTGGTTATTATTGGTAGTTGAATAAACGACTGATAATTTCTGAGTTTTTCACTCAATACCTCCAAAGTTGGGGTGGTCGGCTTGGCATTTAGGCCTATTGAGGTTATTAGAGTCTATGTGTCAATGTATAAACATGCTAGGCATCATGGTCGAGTCATATGAACATGTCTAAGTCCCCCTAGGCTTTTCATTTTTTTTTAATTTTTAAAAATTTTGAGTGTTTTTTATTAAAATTTAATTTTTCCAAAACTTAGGCTATTTTTTAATAGTTTAATTGGAAAAAATGGTTTTGTAATAAAAGTGGGCCAAATAATAAGTTTCAATCATGGGGGTGCTCATTTTCAAGCTAAGAGCACCATGTAAACCCATAGACCCACTATTTTCAAGTTTTGAGTGATTTTCCATCACTCAGGTCATTAAACCCCAAAAAATCAATTATTGATTATTTTAATTAATAAATTGATGAATAATGGAGCAAATCCAAAATCCTAGATTAGTGGATTCTCAGCCGATTTGATTGAAATCAGTCAGATCTGCACCAGATTGACTGGATCTGACAAATCCTTGACTGAAGGAGGTGATCTGGATAGATCCAGAGTTTAACTTCAGCTTCCTTTATGGGGAATTGCGCCCTCTCTCTCTCCTCCACACGTGTGGGCTCTTCTGGAATCCCTGTGGTTGATGAGTCAGTGAGCAAGTTGATGTATCAGCTCAATCAGCCCCCCGATTGACAAGTAGGCTTAGTAGAAGCTCAGTTCAGCTTCAGATCAAGCATTGATGGACTCTCCTTCAGCTACAGTGGTCTGTCTCCTTGGGATTTGCGCCCCCTGGGCTGGATCTCCTATTTTTTGTATAAATAAAGCTCAGATCACCTCTTCCAAGCTAGCTAGAACTAGGATTGAGGTGTTGCTGCTATTGTACTGTTGTTATTGTTTATTATTCTAGAATAAAGAAGCTTTGGAGGCAATATCTATGGTGTAATGCTCTTCATGTGTGGATGGTGATTGTCAAATGCTTAGGAGGTATAATTTGTGTTATTTATCTTTGCTTTTGCTGGTTAATTGTTGGCCTTGAAGGAGAGAGCTCCCTCCTGTTAGGGTAAGAGTTTATTCTAGTTTGATTTATGCTCTTAATGTTTGCTTGTTTCAGATCTATTGGAGTTGCATGTATTTTAAGTTTAATTGCATGCTTTCCGATTATCTTTTCAGGCAACACCTATGTTTTAACCATCTGTTTGTGCAAGGATTTCTAAGTTGCAGGTGATCTCGCTTGTAGAAGAGGTTGAGTTGGTTTACATCTTCCTCATCTTCAAGAGCTTCTGGAGAACATAGTCCCTCGGTGTTCCACCAAAGCAGACTCCAAAGCCCAACATTCTCAGGCTTCCAGCACTCTTTCTCTCTCTTTCTCCTTAAAAAAATCAATTTTCTTACCTGGTTAGTGTGTTCGAAAGCTTTGTTATAATTTAGATCTATCATATTAAAGTAAAAATTACATAGATCTACTATTTCAAAGCTCATAGTCTAGATCTCATTTCTGAAAAGTATCATTAAGCATTCTAGATCTAGCTTAGGGTAATCATTCGTTTTGCATGGCAAGTTAAAGAGAATTCGTAGATTGCATGCTCTAGATTTCCTTTTCTGTTTTCAAAAGACTAAATCCAGCAATCAGTGCATATTTCATTGGCTGCACAAACAGCAAGCCAAGATCCCAAGAAAAGCTTGCTTTCCTTGGCTCCTTTTTCACCTGTTTAGCTAGATTTAACTTAGTCTTTTTTGAGTTAAGGTAGGCTGACCCAAAGGTACTCTTAAAGTGCTTTTGGGCATATTTTATTCTAACGTGCTTGCTGGTTTTTAGCAGGTGTAACTGAAAAGAAGAGAAGTTGCTGTTCGAAAGTGGCCTTGAGAGCGTTCAAATCCCCCAAGGGGTCTCCCCTTTGACTGAAATTTCAAAATTTTGAAAGTTGTAAGATCTTGGTTTCATCCCGTATAAGGACCAAGAGGTTTCTGATATTTTCAGTTTGCTAATATTGTAACCAATAATAATAAAAGGAAATCTTTTTCGAGTAGGCTCTTTCGAGCCCGCTCCCCATCCCCCCAGGGGGGATCTGCGTCGGTTTCACCTTTTCGCATTTTTCCCTTTTTTCTATTCTAGTTTAGTATTGACATGCAGGATTGTATACTTTGATAATATTTTGCATCATTCCATACTTTCCATTCAAAAGTAATCATACTACTTACCCCACGACTTCCCGATTAACCCGCAAGGGGAAAGAGATGCATGGTAGGTCTAATTAGAAAACCGGTGTTGTGTATCTCTGATTCCTTTTTTTTATTCATTGTTTGATAATCATCATAAAATCAACCCCTCCTTGATTCCCCGATTGAGGTCCACTTGGACCGAAAGAGGTTCCTGGAGGGTTTTCTTTTTAACAAGAACACATCTTCTAAAAATTACTAAAAATAATGAAGACTCCAGTGTGTATGCTCTGTACTTGGCTGCGGTTAGTCCGATCAGTCAAGCTACATCAAAAGCACTTGAGTGACTAGATTAATTAGTCCTCACCTCCCAAATTGACAAAACATCAGGCAAAAATCCAACGCCTCAAACAAACTATAAGCGGTGGCAAAATACCCAAAGGAGTGGGAACAACTAGAAAGTGACCTCGAGGCGTCGATCTCTATCACACCCTGACGGGTGCGTTATGAACAATAGTCTCCGAGCCTCCGTTCCAGCCCACAAACACCTTCCGGGTAGTCGTGAAAGTTCACTTTTGGACATACTCCAAGTACCCCTCAAGTATATCTGGAGTCCCCTTTTCGCCTAATTTAATTCATTCACATTCCACATTAACTTAAAATCTACCAAGAGACATTTGCAAAACATTCATTCAAGCACATTATTTTCTATGTTGACTCCATTAAGGCACTGGTGATTTATTTGATCATTTCTTTCAATTATATACATATATTGAGTGTCATTACTATGCTTTATGCTTTAAATCTTGCATCTTGTTATCTTTTGCTTTCAGTGGTTAACTTCAGAACTCCTAAACAACTTAATCATTATAACACCATCACACTAAGTAATTAGCCTTAGTAATTTAATAGGGTCTACCCCCCTTGGCTTCGTTAGGAGTTAGCCTGAACGGAGGGGTCAAGAACAAGGTGACAACCTTGACTCGAGACTTGCCCCCAAGGACACACCAAGTGGCTTGAAGATTTTTGCCACGTAACCCAGGTGTGTGAAAGGCAGCAACAGGTATGTGCGCACCTGCCTTATTTGCCAACAAGACAAGTAGTGTACAAGGATGAAGGCAAGGTTGTTGCAGCCGAATGTCGAATCTGGAGAGGCCATGGTATTAGGATTATAATCCTCCCTTCTCCAAATTGGTCAATTATGCCTAAATTAGGAGTCTTTTCAGTCATTATTGAGTCACTACTACCATTGGGTCCACATGGCCTAATTGGGCCACATGTATCAGTTACTAGAGTGTGGGGAACACTAGCTGAAGCTCACTGCCACTGACTGCACTTGCATGCATCAGTTTAGGCGCCTCCTAGACCAATCCCTACAATTTAGGAGCCACTGGGTGTGCCGACACCAACCTCCTTCAGTTGAGTTCAATTGATGACTAGTCAATCCTAGTTATGAGCCAATTACATCCAGTTAGATTCAGTTACATTCAATTACATCTAGTTACATCCAGTTACATTCAATTACATCCAGTTACATTCAGTTAGACTTGTTTAACTGATTCTAACTGATTGAGCCACTGATTTAGAGAACTGGAGCTAACTAGTTAGGCTCCAATAGTGATTTAGACATGTCCAGCTATCCATTCAGTTAGGTTGAGTCAATCAATTCGAATTTCCTCCCATCAATTCAAATTGCCTAGTTATTAATACCAGTGTAATGCATTGTAATAATCATCCAAATTGTATCCATTTACTTTTTGGTTAATGAAAGCATTATATAGCTGCAACCCATTTTTTGCAGTGTTTCACATGGGTGAGCGTCTCCATGGAATTCATTACGTAGTTGTTAGTCGCTCAAGGGTATAACGAGATATTTGTGGTGGTAGATCGTTTCTCCAAGTATGTGACCTTTGTGCCGATGAAGTCCCCATGTAAAGCTGCAGACTTGTGTTGTTCTTCAAAAATGTGGTTAAGTACTGGGGCTTGCCACTCAACATCGTCTCTGACAGAGATCCACAGTTCATGAGAAAATTTTGGCCAGCGCTCTTCAAGCTCATTGGGACGCAGTTGCTCACTAGTTCTAGTTTCCATCCAGAGACAGATGGACAAACAGAGAGGGTGAACGCAATCTTGGAGAGTTACTTGAGGCACTTTGTGCACGCCGATCAAAAGAACTGCTCGGATTTGTTGGACATCGCATAGCTCAGCTACAACATGCGACTAAATTCAGCGACAGGCTATATTTCGTTTGAGCTGGCAACTGGACAAAAGTCGTTGACGCCCCAAATCATCGCAACCGACGAGATTGGACCAAGCCCGGCTGCGATGGACTTCATCAACGGCTCGAAGGAGAAGTTAGAGTTGGACAAGACCCACTTGGAAGGGGCGACCAAACGGATGAAGAAGTGGGCGAACAGAAGATGTCGAGACGAAGAGTTCCAAGTTGGAGAGAGCATCCTTCACAAACTTGGACGTGAGCAGTCTGTTCCTCCGAAGGGTGTGACAGGCTCTTTGATGCAGAAGTATGACGGCTCGTTCAAGATTATTGAGAGAGTGGGATAGTTGGCATATAAGCTCAGGCTCCCGAATCATCTTCGCTTGTACCATCCAGTATTTCACGTAAGTCAGCTACAGAGGTGGCATGTTAACAAAGACGAGCCGCAACGGAACGTCCCTACACGCGCTCCTGCGATGATCATAAACAGGCCAAATCAGGAAGTGGAAGCAATGTTGGGACACCAATTCAACAAGCGTGGGAAAGACTCTCGGTTAGAGTACTTCATCAAGTGAAAAGGGTTGTCGGGCGAGGAGAACAGTTGGGAATGGAAAAACACCTTGTGGATGTTGAAGGACAAGATCAGGGCGCTCCAAGAGGGGCATGGGTGTTCCAAGAGGAGCATGGGCTCCCTGCTCGATGCAACTCGCAGAAGAAGCATCGTTGAGACAACGACCAGTCTAGTGAGGTACGTTGTAACGACCCTTCCCCTAAGTGCACTTGATGGACTTTGACAAAACAGGACACGTTGGCAAGGTGGGGTGTGCAAGCTCTACGACATGCCACCTTGGCCACCTGCATGGGAAGCTCACTACGAGAGTGGTGACCTCGGCAAGCAATGCGCAAACATGAAGTGAGATAAAGGGGGGGCGTTAGACCCACCCGGGTGTGGGCACGCTAGCACTTCAACAAGAGAACAACAGCAACTTGATGGGCAACGTCAAAGGTTTGGGAGACAAGCAACCTTAAAGTGTGGAACGAGCTTACTTGAAGCACACGTCGAGCGGGCACGTGACCACTGTTGGGTCGCGCACGCTTGGCTATATAAACGCACCAAGTGTTCACTCCAAATGGCATCGGTTCAGATTGGTGAAACAGCTAGACGAGCTGGGTGTCTGCGACAGGAGACAGTTCGCTTCTTTCTAATGTAATCTACAAAAGTGCTTGTGAGCTTGTTTGGGCAGACGTCGAAGCCTTGCCGGTTTTGGCACCTCCATTGATGTCATATCTCTGTTTTATATAAAAACTTAAAGGGGTGTGCTAGTTCAGCCACCCCGCCCATATGCTTGTCTTGGTTACTTGTTATGCGATGTAAATCAAAATGTTGAAATTTGGCTAAGTGTGGATGCTAATGAAAACGTGCTAATAAGTTAAATTGTTAAGTAAGACAAGTGTTAGAGCAAGCTTCCGTAGGTTCAAGTCATAGTCTGTCGGTGAGCTCTTGGGTTTGCCGAGCCCTCAAGGCGCTCTCAAGCAGTGTCGCGCAGTTCAGTTGGCAAGTTGGAAGAGCATGCTGACTGTGGCTGTGACACAGTGGTCTCTCAATTTCAATCCTCAGGAAGAGATAACAGCGGCCCTTGCGCGGATCAAACTTCCTCATCTTCGACGAATGTTCTAGGAAGAAAATACTCATATAGGTAACAAGCTTGGTGTTTTATTGATGGAGCTAAACCAGAGGGCAATTTATACTCCTATAACAAGAATATGTATAGAGGTGGATCTGGAGAAGGTCCTCCCAAAGGAAATCCAAATCAGTATGGATGAATGGAGTCATCTACAAGCTTTAGATTATGACCAACTTCCTTTTAAATGTAATTTATGTCATGAATACAGACACCATGCAAAGAATTGTCTGAAAACCCAAGAAACCAAGGCACTCTTAAACCAAAAAATAAACCATTCTAACAATCAAGAATAGAAGCCTTTCAAGCCAATTCATAACAAGCAAAAGAAAGCAGCCACCCAAGAGGTTACAGCAGCCGAAAAATACTCAGAAAAATCAGCTCATAAAGAGCAGCAATAGATTTGAGCCACTTGAAGTTTTAGAGGAAGTATGTGAGGGTAGCACAGAGGCAAAACCATGTATGATCACTTTGGAACCTAAAGATGGATCAATAACCCCAATGGATCCAGTGAACACAACATCAAAGATCACAACATAGGAAGTAATACAAGAATAAGTCAGGGACATGAACAACCCCCAATGGAAGCAAGGAAATGTTGATTTTTCCTAAGCAGCATCAAGAGCCATTCTCAAGGAGAATGATGGCACCTGGTCAGTTACAAGGAAATTGACCCAGTCTGGGACTGGGGACTCAGCCTGGGGTGAGGACCATTCTTTGAATGGAGACACCTGGTCAATTACCAGGAATTTGACCCAGTCTAGGACTTGGCGACTCAGCCTAGGGCTGAGGGCTATTCTTTGAATGGAGGCACCTGGTCAGTTACCAGGAATTTGACCCAATCTAAGACAGGGGGTCTCAGCCTAGAGTGAGGGCCATTCTCTGGGAGAATGGAGGCACCTGGTCAGTTACCAAGAAATTGACCCAATCTGGAACTGGGGGTATCAACCTAGAGTTGAGATCCATTCACTGAATGGAGGCACCTGGTCAATTACCAGGAATTTAACCTAGTCTAGGACTAGGGCCTCAGCCTGGGGTTGAGGGCCATTCTCTGAGAGAATGGAGGCGCTTGGTCAGTTACCAAGTATTTGACATTGAGTCATTTTGATGCAGCCTGGCCCTGAGGCACCTGGTCAATTACTAAGTCATCACCAGGAGCCCTAGACTAGGTCTGGGCAAGTGATGCACTCCTCTCCTTGATCTATGGGCTATGAGACCTTCTCCAGGGACTAGCTACCACTGGTTGACAGACCTAGCACCTGATCTTAGTGGCACGCAGAGATCAAGATTAGCATTTAGTAATTCTCCTTATTTATGAAGATGTACTTTGAGTGGGCATGAATGAACCATGAGGACCCTTGAGGCAACTTGTCTTGACCACAAAAATACTTGGCAGACCATCTAACCCTAGTCTTGGTCCATGAGACCATCAAGAGAAGGACCAAGTGGCTCAAGTCAAAACACCATGAAGACCTTTGTACCACAAAAGATTAAAAGTCAAAGGGTCAAAGGTGAAAAAGACTTAAACCCTAATGTCAACTCCTAATTATGTGGAACCAACTCAAATGTTTGATACACTGTAAGTAAAGGGCAATTGCAAATCATTTTGATACACAACTTCATCACTTAACTGCTCAATTCAACTGAGGCAATTCATGACTGGGTTTATCATACTCGCTGCTGTGGAAGGAAATTTCGTGGCTGAGTTCTTTCTTTTTCCCTAGTGTGGCGGCTCCTAGCCTGCTAGGGTTTCTCCCTCCACAGCATACAGTTCACAGTAGTGACAAGGGCTGCTACAGCAGGCCCTGTGGCAACAGCACCACCCTCAGTGGTGATCTAGGGAAACAGCACCACCCTCCGTGGTGGTCTAAGGTTACAGCAGCAGCCTTGCAGGTGGTCACAGCTAGCAGCAGCAAGCTGCCATAGCCTTGTTGGAGGCCACAGGTAGCAGCAGCAGGCTGCTACATCCCTCGCTGATGGTCACATTGGGCAGCATCAGCTAGTTGGTGGTCACGGGCAGCAGCACCAGGCTGCTCTAGTCCTCGCTGGTACTCACAGGGAGCAGCAGAAGGCTACTCCAACCCTTGCTGATGGTCACAGGCAGCAACATTACAGGCTTGGCAGTCTAGGGCAGCAGCTGCAACGTACAGCAGGTTTGTTGGTGGTCTAGGGAAGCAGCAGTAGCCCTGGTGGAGGCCACGGTTAGCAGCAGGAGGCTGCTACAGCAGTCTCGGTGGTGGCCAAATTTAGCAGCAGCTGTTGCTACATTTTCGGTGGTAGTCAAGACTAGCAGCAGCAGGCTGCTACAGCCTCGGGGCTGGTCATGAATAGCAACAGCAGACTGCTACAGGCTTGGTGGGGGCTAGGGTTAGCAGCAGCAGCTGCTACAGGATTTGGTGAAGGCCAGCAGGCTGACACAAACCCTCGCTGAGGTGGGAGCAGTACACAGGAAATCAATTGACGTGGAAGCAGGTACAGTACACCTGGCAGCTGAGGAAGCAGCAGAAAGCCTGCTAGGGCTTCTTTGATTTTGAAAAAAAAATATACAATCATCTCAGAATTCTGAGAACAAAATTTCTCTTTTCATGTACAAACTCAGTCATCTCATTTAGAGAATGAATTACTAATACTTTGGGGATTTTGTCCTTAAAAGGTTTCCCCGTGAAAAATCGTGTGTTCAATTGTGTGATGCTTGGTTGACTACTGTACTTGTTTTACTGCTGTTAACATTTCAAGTTCTATCTCTCTATTACAGTCTGCAATTTTTTAAGAATGTCATGCACATGTTAGAATTCAACAGGAAATCCATATGGAACTGGAGGGAGTAGAGAAGGAAGAGAGGAAAGAAGAGGAAGAAGCAAATGATTCAAACGAAACAGAGGAGGACGAAGAGGTTACAGAGTCAAAAGACGAAGAAGCATGGGAACCAAATTCTTCAGAAGTACTGCATTCAGTACAGCCTTCCTTAGCTCCAGTGAAGCAAGTGGGTTCATTTGTGTCTTCTTAATCAGTCTCCTTCGCCAACACCCTGATGAAAGGTTCCTCCTCTCCTCTCATAAGGGAAAGAAAATAAAGACGAGAACAAAGAGAGGAGGCAGAATCAACATTTCCATATAAGCCATAGAAGGCATGTTAACCATAGAAGCCATGTTTCCGGGGGCAAAATGTTGAATTTTGCAGGTTAGATGAGTTTTAGTACCAGTAATAAAATTCAATACATGAACATATAAAGAATTGAGGTAAAATTCAAACTGTAATAAAACGTAACAACATAACTTTAATTTCTTTCAACTTAACGCTCTGCTGACTGCGTTAAAGTTGATCATTGAAATGTTTCATCAACTGTCATGTACAGAAAAATAATAAATAACACGTGCAGTAAACTACAAAAGATAAAGAATCTTAACCATTGTTGGATCCGCCTTATACTCAGTTAGTTCTGAGTTTGATCTCGTCACTGAAAGGACAAGTCAAACTAGTTGAACCATATACGTACCTTGAGAGAGAGAGGGAGTAAACAGACCTTAGTTTCTTCAATCAATTTAGCAGTGCAATCAAGGAGAATCACACAGATGCACTCAGAGTGAAAGATGTGCAGTCAAGCACTCTACCAACAGATTCACGATGAACAAATTCCCGAAACCAGTCAGGGTGGATCAAACAAAAAAACTCAGCCTGTGCAGAGAATAGATCGCAGTAAACCCCATGCAGAATAACACAGAGGTAAAACCTGCAGACTGTCGTGGAGAAGGAAAAACGCAACCCAGACCGAGTAATCCAAGCAGATCGGTGAAGACCAGGCAGAGAGATCGGTGAAGACCAGGCAGAGTGATCCCGAGAAGACCACGCCGTGAAGGTAAGCCAAGCCGTGAGAAAAACCAGCAATCAAAATCCAAGCCAGTAATCAAAATCCAAGCCCGTGAAGGTAAGCCAAGCTGTGAGAAAAATCACGCAGACAAAATCCAAGCCCGTGAAGGTAAGCCGGTAGAGAGAGCCCCTCAAAATAAAAACGCAGACAATAGATCGCAGACAACCGACAGAGAGAGCCGTGAGAAAAATCACACAGACAGCAGATCGCAGACAGCCGGCAGAGAGAGCCCCTCAAAATAAAAACGCAAACAATAGATCGCAGAGATCACGGCGAAGGAAAATCACCAAATCGCATAGATTATCATGAAGGGAAAAATCGCACAATCGCAGAGATCACGGCGAAGGAAAATCACCAAATCGCAGAGATTATCATGAAGGGAAAAATCGCACACTATTGAAGGATCGTTCTTTGATTTATATAAACTTGTAGAAAAATATAAAAAGATTAAATAAAATAATGTGGTCCAAAAGTAAAAAGTCTAAAAGTCTAAAATTTTATTATAATGAATATAATAAAATTATATACTAACTCGTCCAAAAAATAACATAAGATTTTATTATAATAAATAAATAAAATCACAAAGTAATTCGTCCAATAAAAAAATAACATAAGTGTACTTTAGGTAAAGTAAAATGTAAAGTAAAAGGTTTTAAGCATAAAACTAAAATGGACCAAAAAAGTCTATTAATAAAATCATAAGATATATTTTATTAATAAGACTATAAAATAATTATTTAATGTATTTATAATAAAGTGAAAGTCTAAAAAATCCAACATGAGGTAAATAAACCAAAACCATAAGTGGGTCGAGGGTCCTTTAACAAAACATAAGGTAACCATAACAATATATGGTCATTAATAAACCATCAAGTAAATACACTCCATAAAGTAGGAGACATCATAGTCAAAGGTGCACACAAGTGAGAGTGCTAGGACCAAATAGGAATAGGACCAAGAGCCAACAACCATAAGATCAGGTGAACCGTAAAAGTGGACAATCCACATTTAGGACCAACACCACCAAAGATTTTTCTCTCTCTCAAGGTACATAGTTTTATATATTTTGTCATCACTGTATAAGGGGGAAGATCCAAACAATCCTTTTGTCCTTGACACTGCTCCTAAAGGTTAGGTACTAGGGACATCGTCAAGGGGTGGCTAGTCCATTGAAAACCAACCTAGCAATAACCGATTAAGAGAGGGGACATCATTATCTTCCATTCTTAATGAATGGCTTTCAGCCTTAGGCTGAGTTTCAGTCTCACACTGAATCAAGTTGATCAATCCCTGGACCCTAACCGGGTCCTCCATTCTCTCGCAGAATGGTTCTCAGTACTAAGCTAAGTTTCAGTCTCACACTGAAAATTGATCAACTACCTGCAGTACCTACTTGGACATCGTGTCCCTGGTCCTATACCAGAATATATCTCTGCCTCTACCTGCAGGCTCTACTTGGACATCACATCCTTGGTCCCAGACCAAAATACCCTAGAGGCATATAGGGGCCCTAGCCACATGCTAGGGGCTTTGCCATGGCATCAACCTGCTTGGTCCTAGACCAAGAACCCCAGGAGACTACTGGGGGCCCTAGGGTACCTTCTAAGGTCTTACTCTGTCCTAGTCAATTGACTAGGAAACCATTCTCTGAGAATGAGTCTCGCAGCTGCACTAACTTTAACACAAAACTCATAAAACTAATTAAGTAAACATGTTCTGTTTTTGTATTGTGTTATGAGAGAAATTTGTAAGAATTTACATTAGTAAGTATGAACATAGTAGATAATGTAAGTGTACAGAAAAGCAATGGCAACTCCACGTCTTTGAGGACAATTTTGAATTTGTGTATCTCTCAGCTGCAGCTTTAGCCACAACCTTTCTATAAAATACAATCATAACCATTCTTGTAAAAAAAGACATCCTCAACTACTCCAGTAATGACTTGAATGAAGTTCAATTTCACCGATTTTATTTTTACTTGCCTTGACAAAATTCTGTCCAAAAGTGGCCCTGATTCTAATTGAATTTTCAATTTACTCTATTTTGTATACTGGAACAAAGTGGCCCCGATTCTTAAAAAATACCAAATCCAAGGATTTAATAACCCCAACCTCAAAATTTGATGTGGATAAAATGAAATACTGCAGGAATAAACACATAAAATTATAAGCAGATACTTTAAATCAAAATGTTGATTTCCATAATGTATGTATGTAAAGCCAAACTTCAACCACATAGTAATAAGAGTCTGTAATATTGTAAAAAGAGTCTGTAAACTTCAATGCCAAGTGAATACATGAACAAACATTTCCCAAAGAGAATTTCCTATGTCCTCAGGTGTAAAATAATCAATTTTATGTTCAATATAGCCTTTCCTAAAACCCTTGAACATTTGAGGCATGGCAGGCACTGTGCAGAGAGGTGAAGGGTGGGTTATTCTAAGCCCCGGAGGAATAAAAAAGGTAACTTTGGCATGGAGGCTTGGAATAATGACAAACAATCAAGCAGAGGTATATGTTCTGTACCTTGGACTACTCACTCTTCTAGATCAGAATGTAAAAAAAGTCAAGGTTGTAGGTGACTGTAATTTTTATAGATCAAGTTTAAAGGGTCAAAGCCACGAGAAGATCAATCCTATCCAGAATGATCAAAAGAATTCAAGGATTATTGGCTCATTTTGAAATAGAATTCCTCCATGTCTAGTGATAATGCATTATTTTGGCAGATAAAATGGCAAATAAGGCTGTGTATTTGAATATAGGGGTAATGGCTAAAAATGGTGGAGACCCCGAATTAATGTCAATCCCATAAGTTTATTAGAGTAGATCAGGCATGCATGATAAGATTAAAGGTAGCAAGGACATCTGTGATACGAATTAGAACGAGGCATGGGTATTACCTACCCTCCTCAGCAGCATACCCTCTGTACATTTATTCCCTTCCTCCCATGGTGCAAGGATTAACAGCCTCATGATCACTCTCTGGTATGCAGGTGAAACGTTTGAAAGAGACAGTGGTTTCAAATTGGAAGCTATGGTAAATTTCTGGGTAGTCTGGTTTGTCTTCTTGGAAGCCTGTGTTTACTGTTGTGAACATCGGTCACTTTGGGCCAGACCCCAGCATTTTAGGCATCATGAGGAATCCCCATTCACTGTGCTGTGCTGTTCTATCTGGTCTTTGTCAAGCAGCAGTATTGGTAACAGCACTGTGTTTATAATCTGGAAGAATCTAGAAATGTTTTCAATACCATTTGATGCTTTTGATCTTGTTGCCGAACTTTAAGAAGCATGGCTGGGAAAATTGATGATTTGCACAGGGTTGTCTCATGCCTAACTGAGCAATTAAATGCCCAAATGATCAAGCAAGTTGAATTGGAGAGTGCCCTGGAGATTCAGAACAGGCAGATTGAGAAACTCTCATCAGAATTGGAAACGCATTACAACATAATACTTGGTTTTTCTCGCAGTCATCAGTCTATGGTCCATTGGTTCAGCCAAGGAGGAGAGGCTTAAAGATGACACAGTGCAGCAAGCCTTTGTAAGCCATGTAGACACAGTACTAGTAGAACAAGCCTTTAGAATTCCTGAGGATGAAGATGCGGCCATGACTGAAGCCCAAAGTGGGCATGTTCTTCCATAATGTAATCAGGTCCTTATGCATTCTCAGTAAGTTTTGCTAAGTCAGTTTGAACTTTGTGGGCATATAGTTATTGAAGTTTTTTCAAAGTCATATATAGCAGAAGAGAACCGATATTCACCTCATGAGAAACTGTTGGAACAGTAAGTCCTTTTGAAATCCTATTCTGAACTGTGATGGACTCTCAGAATCATTCTCTGTATGAACTTTTTTATATATAGATAAATTTATCCGTTTTCGTGAAAGGATAAAAACTCTTCAAATATTTGGTATTTCAAACTGGCTTGAATAAAATTAAATCTCTTTTTTCAAAAGTAGCAATAACTTTTTAGGTTGATTCCTGTTGAAGAAAATGTTGCCAGAGGATTCAGGATTTGAGATTTCCCCAAATCATTGAGAAAAGGAAATCTATGCATGAGGTGGAAAAAATTTGCACAAAAATTATAAATATGGATAAAAGACTCGATCTTGTAAATATAACAGGCCAAAAAGTTACGAAGGAACTTAAATAATAAATATTTAACCTGTATGGATTCATGACCAGCCTCAGTCCACCAACCAGCTAGGGAGGACTTTGCCTGTAGCACTGGGTTTTGGCCCAATGGATTCTGGGAATCTGGACCAAGATGCTGTCTGGAAAATCCAGACACACTTTATGACAAACCTGTGTCAAACACCCATGTAAACAAGATTCGGAGACTGAAATCCAAGAAGACAACTTGGATTTTTGTCCTGTGTAGAATCTGGAAATCCCCAGTTGAACCAAAGGCAGCCTTTTTGGCTCAATCCCTTATTTTGAGTGGGCTTGCTATTGAACATCAACTTATCCATCTTAGGATCCCCGAGCCAGAGTACCCTTCCTGTGGGCGAACCAGGAGTCTAAAGCATCTTTGCTGGTTCCGTTGTTTTACCAAGCTGGGCTCTAAATGGGTCTCTGATTTATCTGGGCAACCCTTCCCTGCCCCCATTTCCTTGAAGGCTTCCATCTTAGGCGAAAGGTTGCCTTGGGCCCTCGAGTTTCAAGCAATATGGAACAAATTCTAAAAAGGAATGCTTCTATGTTTAATTAGACCCAAACAACAAATTGCTTTTCATGGGTTGATAGTTCATCGATATGTGCTAATTTCTCACTGTAGATCACTGTACAGGTCCAGAAAGTAGAACTAGACAGTACATACATGCCAGCTGCTGGACTATTAAGGCGGGACTCCTTGCACTAAGCAGTGATCCTTTCACGAATTCTCCAGCTCCTTCTGCCGGTTCCAGGCAATTTCAGCACACTGATGGGCAGCCACGACATAGACCTAGCTGAGCATTATCAAATGACAGGAGCAGTGCCACAGTTGGCCTCATGGCCCTCTACCACAGTCATTGAATGATATGTTCCCAACTCTTTCCCTAGCCATCTTGAAAAATGAAAAGCAGCCTGAGAATGATGGCTGGGGCACCAACGTTCCTAACCTGGAGTCAGCTAATGAAGAGTGGGATATGCCCCGACTGACACAGACCACCCTCCTCCTGAGGCAGGTCTGATTTCAATGGTATCCTAAATAAAAATCCCGGATATGTCCCATCACTTTGTTTTTCTCCTTGATGACATGACTTAATGTTTATATTGCTCTTATGCCAAACGGCTTTTTGAGAACTGTTGGTTTATTATTGCATGCCCAAGTGACATCCTTTTACAGGTCTAATGTTCTTGGGCAATTTTGTTAGCTTTTAAGGAAACCTATTTATCAATAATCAGCTTGCAGTGACCGCAATTTGTTCCAGTTTATTTAATAAAAATGCCCAAATTGTAACTATTTGCATATATTAACAGTTAAACTTTAAAGGAAACATCTTTTACAAGACAAAAAAAATGCAACAGACCAAAAAACAATGCAGCACACTGACAACTCAAGATACCAATATTAGTACACAGAACAGCACTGATGATATTGATAATTACTGCCGAGAGTTTACACATGTTTTGAATTAATGTGCCTTCATAATTTTTCTTCTGTTTCTTCCCTTCATTATTTTAAGATGATGTTGAGAAAAAATTTGGGATGCATTAATACTTTAATATCTCTCAAATAAAGCTCTAATGATCTCATCTAGTTATCTGAAATAGAAACTATTGAGATTCGCAAGGGACATGCAGAACACTAGTTGAAACAGAGATAACTGCAACCATAATAATGGAGAAGCAAATACTAGACACAGGCAGAATTTAGTTAGTCTCTTCTAGCCTCCAAAGTTTTAAGAATCAACCTTCAAAATGGTTGTCTGGAAAATTCCAATTATAAATTACGTAAATAAAAAGCAACAAAAATAGAAAACAATAAATGAAAGAGCAATTCAAAATTTGTCATGTTGATAAACAGCTCATAGTAAAGATAGAAGACACCAGAGCTCCAACACAGCTTAAAACAAAGTGTGTATTTCAATGCCAGATTAGAAAGTTCCAAAAGTTCTCCGAGACATTAAAGATGGCTTTCAAAATATAATCACAAAAATAAAAAGCATGATAGAAGACAGTGGATAATACCATCAAGACAAGTGGGGCAGATGTCTTCATCTTCTACGAGAGCAATTACAGATTCAACACTCAGCATTGTTTTAGATGATTGGCATTTCTCTGAGGTTTCAGTATGATAACCTTGAATCTGTTCTTCACCATCCATACCATTCCTTTTCTGTAATGTAGTTAATGCTTCAACACATCCTTCATTATTGTCTCTTCTAATAGACTCAGACTCTTCATGCAAATAACTAATAGTCTTTTCACGCCGTGAAACCAGCCCATCACGCTGTAGACGGACATATCTAGGATCTACATCATACGGCAACGGCCTTGGCGGGGGGCGAAAGGTATCAGGCGGGGAGCTGTCAGGGGAAGTGATGCCTAATAATCCAGCTGATGCTGAAGAAGAAGCACCACCATGGCCATCAACTCTATAAAAGACTGCAGAATACTGCAAAAACAAATAGCAAAAACACATTAAAGTTTTGAGAATTGAATATTCCATAGGTTTCTGCACAGCTAGAGCATATCAATACTCAAACACAGGGACAAGCATAAACTGATATGGGCATTATAACCATGAAATATAAATGACAGTTACAGAAAAATCAATATTTATTATTGATAAAGGTGTGTTTTAAGTTACAGCTATCAATATAACACCCCACACTGAAGGATAGCTTTATACAACTTGTAAATTTGTGTGTGTTTACAACCCTTATAATCTAACAGATAGCATGAAGCTTCTATGACTCCCAACAAGACTCCCAGTATCTAACTGAATACTAGTCATTTATCCTTGTAGATTATTTCCATGTAAGTTGTAAGCACTGAGAATTAACCATACGACAATCAAACTTGAGCTATAAGCTTAAGTGAATAGTACCTTTCCAATATCACAGATGTGACAAACCAATTCCCTGGAGCAATTTTTAGGCACACGTCAGTTGATATCTGCAATTTCTTGTATAATGCATTACATCGTATGAACAAAAGATCTAAGGCTAGGTACTACCCTTACATAGAAAATCGACATGGATACTAGGACCTTTTGTCCTCCACAAATATTGGCCCTGCATGATGCAATTGAACAAAGAAATGCTGGTATAACAATGTCTCTTTGATTGCTATAATAAGGTCTCTTCCTTGCCTTAAATAATTTGATATTTGTTACCGGTTGAAATGACAGTCCAAGCCACCGGCAAGCATATGTGGAGAAAGTGACCACTGTCACCTTAGTCACTTCTCCAAACTTCTTCGGAAGACGAAACCTCCTAGGGGAGAGCCCTATGTAACTCTGCAAAAGACACTTAGACACCAAATATATCTCGTATGTGTTTAAGGTTAGTGGTCAGTGCCTAATGGAGTCAATCAAAAAGTGGAATAGATGTACTATGTAAGTGTATGTGAAATATGCATTTATTTAATAACAAGTAAATGACCAATACCAGTCTCATAAGAAGTATGCAATGTCATACAAATATGGAGGATCGTTAATATAATAAACCAATTACTTGCAATATGTAATGTTACAAAACAAATGTCATCCACAAGTATTCAGTTAATTTCATATATCGGTACCTTAAGAGTTGTCATTCCTCTAGTCATAAGTGTAACATGCAATCATAAGTATTTATCATTAGTAAATAATAATTTAAAGCACATGTACTTATTAGTAACAATATCATAAATAGTATGCAGCAGTAGACATAACCAGCATTAACAGTGTCCTTCCAATTCATACCAACAAAGGATAGTGACCATCTAACTTATGTTTGCTTGTCATTTCGCAGGGTTCAATGGATTGAAGTGCAAGTGAAGGTACAACTAGGGAGGGCCTGAAATTTTAGGCCACGGAATTTTAGGGCCCGAAATTTTGGACGCAGAATTTTAGGGCCCAAAATTTAGGGTGCGGAATTTAGGGCACTGAATTTTAGAACGCGGAATTTTAGGAGGTCGAATTTTAGGGCCCAAAATTTTAGGGTGCAAAATTTTAGGGCCCAAAAAATTTAGGGCACAGAATTTTAGGGGCCGGAAATTTAGGGCTCTAAATTTTAGGACCTGAAATTTTATGAGCCGAAATTTTCAGAAGGCCCTAAATTGGCTAAATATTTGATTTTTATGAAAGTTTATAAATTTTACAGACCTAAAACAAAACCTAGAACTAACCCTAGAAACTAGGTTTTGAAAATAAAAAGATGTGATGACAAAAAGCAACAACTAGCAAAAGCCCTACCCAACCTAGGGTATCTAGGTAGGATGGCTTACCTAGTGAGAAAGAGATCCTAGGTCAGACAACTGTCCTAGAAAACTAAGGGAAAATCCTAGAGGACTCTCACAAAAAAACATCTCTCTACTTGCTAAGGTGACAAGAAGGCTGAAAATGGCCTATTCTAAGAGAAAATGCAGCACTAGGGCTACCATTTAGTCCGGAACATGCATCATCTACCAACGTTCAAACAAAGAGATATGAAGCCAAACCTCCATGTGCTTGTGTTTAGCAAACAAATCCAAACATCACTTTGCAAAAGAATTTCACCAAAGAACACCAGAAAAAGCTTGCATAACCGAGAAATCTCCCTCAAGAGGAGCGCGTCTCTCCAAAGAGCCCTAGCAAGGGTAGAACAAATGCATAATGTTTTATCCCATGAGACTTGTTTTCAAAATGAAAGTGAGAAGATCCATTTATATGATCTCACACTCACTTTTTACAAAATATCTAAGCCTGCATGCCTTAAAACATGTCAACTTGAAATTAAAAGAAATAATAATAAAATATGGCATAAGGTAGAATCAAGGTAGGCTACCTGGGGTGTTTGTATACGCTCAAATAAGCAAATCATTCTGAACGAAGAATGGAGTGAGCTGGAGGGAGGGAGTTATATCCCATCTAACCCCTCGAATGTTGTAAAATCCCTCAACGCCCTCCTCAAAGCATCAAAAGGGCCTGGCATGGAGGATGTCTTCCTCTGAGGAGTTAAGGCCAGGGAGAGAAGGTGCCAGCTGTTTGAAGGGCCAAGAGGGTGTCCTAAGTGGTTGTAAAGGGAGATGAATGTCATGTTGTTGAAGCAGACGCTACCAGAGCACGTAAACAGGATATGGAGCCATGTGACCCAGTGGTCAACCCTTAGGAGCCCTGGACAACAACCCCGATGTTAAAAGCCCAAACAAAGGGCAGTCAGCAGTGCCATTAAGCCATAGTACTCCTAAAGGAGGGACGAAGGGGCCCAGCCATGACCACCATTGCTCAATAACACATCTCCTGGTCAGAAAATTTGGCTCTCTCCCTGGGGTACACCTGAAGGTGCGCTGGGTACAAGTGCAGCGTAACAATATTTATTATTAACTTGTCCCCCCAACTTCCGTGTATGAGTTTCTAACCTCATTTGACCATGATAATGTTAATGGAATCACATGATATGATAATGAAATATATTGGACATATCTAAAGTCACCCATATCTTTGTTTTAAAAGTAGTCAGTCAGAACACCAAAGTTGACATTATATTCTGACCAGTAAGGATTCTAACTGGGTATTTTAGAATACAATGGATCCCGTGTATCACTTGGTTTGTCCCCTGGCACGGTTTAGCTTAGGCTGAGCTGCTATTCATTTCAAAGTTCACACAAAAGCTTAATCATTATGTTGTTGGAGATTAACATAATTATTGCATATGCACATTAGAGTCTGACACAAGGAAGCATCATGTTTTATGCAAGAATCTTTCAAGGGATCAACTGACTAAATAGTTTGTGATTTTAGAGAGGTCTCTTTCCACCTGTATCTTAACAATGATCAATAGTAAGCGTTGAGAGTGAAATCAACCCAATGTAGAGTATATCTAAGTCACATAACACCATAACACAGGACACGTGGATACGAGTATCCAACACAGGACACGTGGATACGAGTATCCGACACTGGACACGACAACACGAGAAATAGGACACTAGGGACATGTTTTATGTTGAATTTTAGCATTAGCATGAATACTTTAAAATTTTGCAAACTAACTTAAACAAATGATAAGTGCAATAAACAACATCAATCACATCAACACATTGGACACAAGATTTTTCGCTGGGGAAACCTTTAAAGGACAAAAAACCCAAAAGCATTAGTAATTCATCTCGTAAATGAGATGATTGAGTTTTCTTCAATCTCAGAATTCTAAGATAAACATTTGTCAATAATTCTTCAAGGACAAATTATCAAGCCCTAATGGGTTTGAACCATGAAAAGTTTCCACAAAGATAACTTTTACAGAAATGCAAATTAGGGCTTGATACCCTAATTTCCTGTGTCTGACTGAGAAGACCAACTGGCTGCCTGCCTGGCCGGACTTAGCTGTTGCCTGCCCCGATTCCTTTTCCTACCTACCCAGATTTCTGTTTGGCCTACCCAAACCTCTGTAGATATGTCCAAATCTGCTGTGGACTTGCCCGAGCTTCTACCCAAGCCTCTGCTCCTGCCCGGATCTCCTCTTGTGTCTGACTAAGAAGACCAACTGCCTGCCTGCTTGCCCGGACTCTGCTGTTGCCTACCTAGATTCTTTCCTTCTGCCTGGATTCCTTTTCCTACCTACCTGGATTTTTATTTGGCCTGCCCTGACCTCTACAGATCCGCCTGAATCTGTTAGTGACATGCCCAAGCCTCTCCTCTTGCCTAGATCTCCTCCTAAATTTGCTCGAGCTAAACCAGATCTTTGTTGCCCCTTTTTGAGCCTGCTCGAACTGCTGTTGTGTGCCCAGGACCCTGTCTGTGGCCTCTATTGTATGCTCGGAGGCCTGCCCATGGCCTCTACTGTGTGCCCGGAGGCCTGGAAGCTGCCCGGAGGGCCTGCTGTATACACAGCAGCCCTTACAGGTTGTTTGTTGGGTAGCCCGAGGGTTTGAACAGACCCAACAGCCCTTACGGGCCTGTTGGTTGCTACCCGAGACCCTACGAGTATGCCTGTAGGCTGCCCGAGAGTGGGTTAGCAACCTCAACAGCACTTACGGGCTAACCTGCTGACTACCCAGATGTCTAGTGCAGATCGGCAGCCCACAAAGGTTTTCCTATTGGCTGCCCGAAGTGTTGGCAGAGAGGGTCGAGCCCTAGAAGAGGCTTCCCGTGGAGAAGGGCACCTAGCCCGTGAAAAAAAGGAAGTGCCTCGGTGGAGAAAGGCTGCCCGTGGAGCAAAGGAACCTGCCCGAGCTAGACTGGAGCTGCCCGTGATCAATCCGTGAGGGTGAGGAGGGTTTGGGTATAACCCTAGCACAAGAAAAAGAGAAAGAGAATTGTTGTTGTTCTTTGTTGAAGAAACCCTAGCTTTGGGTTTTGATCCAAAGACAAATGTGGATTCCCTAGCTAGACTCATACATGCTATGGCATACACAAAACTTCCTTTCTTTCTTAACCAACAAAATCTTCTTCTATGGAGCAGCTGTACCTGTGGGAGCCAAGTATGTAATAATAAAATGGATTGATCTTCTTTTATATCCTTTGAGTCACCTGTAAGTGGACCAAAATTAGAAAGAACAAAATATTATTATTTTATTCTTTTCTAATTTTGACTTTTTCCTTTAGCCTTCCAGTGGTCCAAAAGTCCTTATGAATTTTTTACTTTTACCTATGGTCCAAAAGTCCTTACGAATTTTTTACTTCTACCTGTGGTCCAAAAGTCCTTAAGTATTTTTAACTTTTGCTTTAGCCTTCTTCAAGTGCCCCTGTGGTCAATACAAGTGGTTAAGGTGGTCTTTCATCACCACTCAAAGTACATCATCATAAACATAGAGAATTACTAATGCTTTTTTTATCTCACACTCTGTGTGACACCAAGATCGGGTACTAAGGTGTCTTAACCAAGGGTAGCTAAGCCTTGGAGAAGATCACAAAGCCCATTGATCAAGGGTCGGAGTGTCACACATGCTTAGACCCGGTCTAGGGCTTATAGTGTCTACCTGGAAATAGACCAGGTGCCTCAGCCATAGGCTGCATAATTTGACACTAGGTCAAATACTTGGTAACAGACCAATCCCCTCCATTCTCCTAGAGAATGGCCCTCAGCCCCGGGCTGAGTCCCTAATCTCGGACTAGGTGAATTCCTGGTAATTGACCAGGTGCCTCCATTCAAAAGAATGGCTACTCAAATATAGGTTGAGTCTACCAGTGCTAGACTGGTTCCACATCATGGTCCCGGACCAGATGTCACCATTCAACAGAATGGTCACTCAACTCAAGGTTGAGTCCCCCCAGTGCTAGACTGAGTCCATATCGTGGTCTCAGACCATATATCATCATTCAACAGAATGATCACTCAACTCAAGGTTGAGTCCCCCAGTGCTGGACTGGGTCCATATCGTGGTCCCAGACCAGATATCATCATTCAACAGAATGATCACTCAACTCTAGGTTGAGTCCACACCCTGGTCCTGGACCAGGTGTCTCCATTTCTCCTAAGAGAATGGCTCTCGATGCTACTCAGAAAAATCAACACTCCCTCTCAACGAGAGAGGCATTCTCTACCATGCCAAGCCTGTCACGAAAGCATACAAACTTTAATGTTTTCAGCGGCTTGGTCAAGATATTTGTTATCTATTCATCCGTACAAATGTACTGTAACTTCAGAGCACCTTTCTGCACTAGGTCTCTGATGAAATGATACCTCATTTCAATGTGTTTCGATCTATCATGAAACACTGGATTCTCCGAAAACTTTATGCAACTCTAATTATCGCAATCAATGATTGTTGAGTCAAGCTTTCCCCCGAACAGATTAGATATAAGTTTCCCGAGCCCAACTGCTTCCTTGCAGGCATCACTTGCAGCAATATATTTTGCCTCAGCAGTACTCTGAGCTATGGAACCCTACTTCCTGCTAGACCAAGAGATCATTGCAGATCCCATATTGAAGTAGTAACCAGAGGTACTTTTCCGGTCTACTGCACCACCAGCCCAATCAAAATCAACATATCCAAATAATAATACTCCACTGCTGGTACTATACCTGAGCCCATAAGTGTTGGACATGAACTGACTCAGAGCTTTCACTGTGTAATCGATGGCAGGTCTCGTATGCATGAGATACATCAAGGATCCAATAAGCTGTTTGTACAGAGTAGAGTCCACACTATGTGAACTGGTAGTTGTCATATGCATGAGATACATCAAGGATCCAATAAGTTGTCTATATAGAGTAGAGTCCACACTCTGTGAACTGGTAGCTGAGTCACACAACTTTGTCAAGTTGGTAGTCATGGGTATGCTCATGGACTTGTAAACCTGCATCCCAAATCTCTGCAAAATGTCCATTGCATACTTTTGTTGTGTCAGGAAGATCTCACATGGCTTTTGCCATGCTTCTAGGCTAAGGAAATAATGCATCAACCCGAGATCCTTCATCTTGAATTTAGAGGTAAGCTCCCTCTTACACTGTTCTATTGACTGTTCATCACCTGTTAGAAACAAGTCATCTACATCAAGACATGATTATGAACAACCTTAAAGAACAAGTTAGAATCAGTTGTACTTTTGGAAAACCCCAAGCTATGGAGAAATCCATCCATCCTCGCATACCAAACTCTCGGAGCCTGTTTCAGTCCATACAAGGCTTTCTTCACAAAGCCTTCAGGTTATTTAATATAGATCTCCTCCTCAATCTTGCCATTGAGGAGGGTTGTATCCATCTGATTTAGCTTCCATCCGAATACTGCAGCAAGTGAAATGATGGTTCTATCATAGTCAATGCCTTCTTTCTGCATGAAGCCACGAGCTACGAATCTGGCTTTATACTTCTCCACACTGCCATCAACAGCATGCTTGATTTTATAAAGCCATCTGGATGTCACCAGTGACTTTCGTGTTGGCTTGGGAACAACTTCCAACTCATCATTCTTCATTATTGAATTGTACTCTTCAATAATGGCATCAACCCATACCTGTTGACTTGCTACTTCTTCGTATGAGGAAGGGTCTGCATTGATAAGTTGGCTCATAAGACCGGAGTACTTCTGTGATCTTATGCTTTCTCTGAAAATCCCGAGAGTAGCTTTATGCTTCTCGCCTTCTTGCACCGTCTCTCGGTAACAAGCAGGACTCCTTTTGGAAGGAAGAACTTCAAGTAGTTCTTCTGGTGGGCTTTCAATGTCCTCAGGTGTATCCGGAATTTGATCCTCAAATTCCTCTTCCTCCCTCGGAATTTCTGAAACTAGAAACTCAAGAGGAAGTACTTCATCTTTCTTTGAAAGCTCTTATGTTTGACAAAACACAGCTTTATCATGGAAGATCACATCTCTGTTGATCATCTTCTGTAAGCCTGGAAGAATTGTGAAGTAAAGGTGTTGAACCTTCTATGCCACATCTCACATGGAACAACTGAATGATGTACCAAAGCAAGAGTGGAATCTTTTGAATCCTTGTAAAGGCCTCCATCTCGAACCCCAATCTGTATTGCTGAGCTTAGATCTACATCCTTTGCCCATAGAAGGACTTTCTTGTCCATCAAGAGGACTCTGTAGCCCTTGTCCTCTAAGCCAGCAACAGATAGTAGATTCTTCTCCAAACCAGGAACATATAAGACATCATCAATACGAACAACCATACCTGAGTCAAGTTGAAGTGAAGTTGAGCCAACTCCTTCAATCTTGTAAGTGGAGTCATCTCCAAGTTCTACTTGTGTGGTGAACTTCCTCTTTCTGTAACTGGTGAGAGCTCCAAGGTTACCTGTCATGTACCTGGACGCACCACTATCCACCAACCAAGAGGAGGTAGCACTATCTGTGATAGAACCAGTGAGAGCAGAAATCAAGTAATACTCTCTTCTAGGTTCTTCTTTGCTAGCCTTGGTTTTCTTCTTCTTCTTCGGTTCTTCTTCTTCTGCTTCTGCTTCTACATCAGAGGCTTGAAACCTTCGCTTGGGTTTCTTCTTGGTTTGCTTGCAGTCCCTGACAATGTCCAAACTTGTGGCAATTATAACATTCTACTTTTGAAACATCAAAGAACTTACCTTGAGATTTATTTCCCTTCTTTTGCTAAGGGGAGGGCTTCTTGAACTTCTTTGTCTTTGTTGCAAGTGCGAGGTCACCTTCCTTGGTTACCTTTCCTGAAGTCCTTCCCTCTTCTTCTATGCAATCATGCCAAAGTCTTTCGAAAGTTGGTTGATTCTGACGTCCACTAACAGATGCCATGAAGGTTTCCCAAGAGCTTGGGAGACCGTCATCCGCAATCTGCACAAGGTCGTCATCATCAACAGTAATACCAATAGCAATAAGTTGATCTCTTACCCGTGCAATCTTCGTGAAGACGGAACCAACTCCTTCATCCTTGTTCAGCTTCAAAGTTCATAGCCTTTTCTTCAAGACTCTCTTCTGACTGGGAGCCTTCTTCTCATACAAGTTGGCCAAGGTGTCAAAGCATTCTTCGGCAGTCTTAAGAGTTGTGATGTTGGGGCATCATTGTTTCTTTGACAGAATCATAAATGATCCTTCTAGCCTTAGCATGCTTCTTCTTGTAAGCAAGTCTACCAGCATTAGATGTTGGCTCTTCACTGACATTAAACACAATGTCATCTAGGTCATTTTCTTCTAGAATAGTTGTCAACCTAGCCTTACAGGAGTTGTAGTTAGTTGAACCTTGTAGCTTCTCTTCCGGTCTAAAGATATTGATAGCCATCTCTACCACTTAATCAAATGTTAAGTCTGCAAAATATCCCAAGGTCTAGGAAGACAATAACAATCTCCCTTTACCTGTGTCTTCACATGCTAAGCTCTGATACCATGTTGAATTTTAGCATTAACATGAATACTTTAAAATTTTGCAGACTAACTTAAACAAATGATAAGTGCAGTAAACAACATCAATGACATCAACACATTGGACACAAGATTTTTCACTGGAAAAACCTTTAAACTTTAAAGGACAAAAACCCCAAAAGCATTAGTAATTCATCTCGTAAATGAGATGATTGAGTTTTCTTCAATCTCAGAATTCTGAGATAAACATTTGTCAATAATTCTTCAAGGACAAATTATCAAGCCCTAATGGGTTTGAACCATGAAAAGTTTCCACAAAGATAACTTTTACAAAAATGCAAATTAGGGCTTGATGCCCTAATTTCTTGTGTCTCACTGAGAAGACCAACTGCCTGCCTGCTTGCCCGGACTTGGCTGCTACCTACCCAGATTCTTTCCTTCTGCCTGGATTCCTTTTCCTACCTGCCTGGATTTCTATTTGGCCTGCCCTGACCTCTCCAGATCCGCCTAAATCTGTTGTTGACCTGCCCAAGCCTCTCCTCTTGCCCGGATCTCCTCCTAAATCTGCTCAAGCTAAACCGGATCTTTGTTGCCCCTTTTTGAGCCGGCCCATGGCCTCTGCTATATGGTCGGAGGCCTGCCCAGAGGCCTGAAAGCTGTTCGAACAGCCTACTATATACACAGCATCCCTTATGGGTTGTCTATTGGGTATCTCGATGGTCTGAATAGACCCAACAGCCCTTACGGGCCTGTTAGCTGCTACCCAAGACCCTACGAGTATGCCTATAGGCTGCCCAAGGGTGGGTTAGCAACCCTTACAAGCTAGCCTGTTGGCTGCCGAGATGTCTGGTGCAGATCGACAGCCCACAAGCGTTTTCCTATTAGCTGCCCGAAGTGTTGGCAGAGAGGGTCTAGCCCTAAAGAGGATGCTCGTGGAGAAGGGCACCCTTCCCGTGAAATGAAGGAACTACCTCGGTTGAGAAAGAAGGTTTCCCGTGGAGCAAAGGAACCTGCCCGAGCTACACTGGAGTTTCCCGTGATCAATCCGTGAGGGTGAGAAGGGTTTGGGTATAACCCTAGCACAAGAAAAAGAGAAAGAGAATTGTTGTTGTTCTTTGTTGAAGAAACCCTAGCTTATGGTTTTGATCCAAAGACAAATGTGAATGCCCTAACTAGACTCATCCATGCTAGGGCATACACAAAACTTCCTTCTTTTCCTGAACCAGCAAAATCTTCTTCTATGGAGCAGTTGTACCTGTGGGAGCCAAGTGTGTGTAATAATGAAATGGATTGATCTTCTTTTATATCCTTTGAGTCACCTGTAAGTGGACCAAAATTAGAAAGAAAAAAATATTATTATTTTATTCTTTTCTAATTTTGACTTTTGCCTTTAGCCTTCCTGTGGTCCAAAAGTCCTTATGAACTTTTTACTTTTACCTGTGGTCCAAAAGTCCTTATGTGTTTTTTACTTTTGCTTTAGCCTTCTTCAAGTGCCCCTGTGGTCAATACAAGTGGTTAAGGTGGTCTTTCATCACCACTCAAAGTACATCATCCTAAAACATAGAGAATTACTAATGTTTTTATCACACTCTGTGTGACACCAAGATCAGGTACTAAGGTGTCTTAACCAAGGGTGGCTAAGCCTTGAAGAAGATCACAAAGCCCATTGATCAAGGGTCAGAGTGTCACACATGCCTAGACCCGGTCTAGGGCTTATAGTGTCTACCTGGTAATAGACCAGGTGCCTCATCCATAGGCTGTATAATTTGACACTAGGTCAAATACTTGGTAACAAACCAAGCGCCTCCAATCTCTCGGATAATGGCCCTGAGCCCCACGCTGAGTCCCTAGTCCCGGACCAGATGTCACCATTCAACAAAATGGTCACTCAACTCAAGGTTGAGTCCCCCTAGTGCTAGACTAGGTCGATATCGTGGTCCTGGACCAGATATCATCATTCAACAAAATGATCACTCAACTCAAGGTTGAGTCTCCCCAGTGTTGGATTGGGTCCATATCGTGGTCCAAGACCAGATGTCATCATTCAACAGAATGATCACTCAACTCTAGGTTGAGTCCACACCTTGGTCCCAAACCAGGTGTCTCCATTCTCCTAAGAGAATGGCTCTCGATGTTGCTCAAAAAAATCAACATTTTATATATATATTAAAAAAATTAACATATAGATCCAATTTTTTTAAAAACTAGAACATTTAGAGAATATTGATACATCATACAATGATAAAAGTTACAGCTAGTTACTATATCAATCATTCAATGATGAATCATGATCAAGCACACAAGAATAATAGAAGTTTAGAACCATATATAGTAGATTTCTCTTTAAGTTCAAAATCAAAATGTATTACATAGATATCAACAGAATGCCACTAGCAAATACAAAATAGAGAAGAATCTCATTGATGGTCAATGTAACTAACCACTGTCAATAGTCCTTCATGGCAAAATCACCATTATTGTCACAACTCTCTCCTCCATGCTCCTCCTCTATACCTAATCCAAGATTTGTTTTGCATCTGTTGGTCTGGAGAATGACCCCTCAAGAGGCTCATCATCAAAAGTGACTTACTCTAGCAGTGGGTCATTAAGATCCATATTGGCTAATGCCAACTCCACATTGTCGTCCAAACCCATATCATCAGGAAACATATCCCACGTCTTTATCTTTCCCTTCAACCACTCTTGCCTCTGCCAATAAATAAGATGAAAGTTGGTGTGCACATACATCATTGCCTTTGCCTTGAACTACTCAAGCCTACTCTTCCTCCACCTATACAAGTTCCCATATGTGCTCCAATTCCTCTCACAACAAGAGGAAGAAAGAACCTAAGAGAGGACCCTCATGGCTAACTACCATAGAATAGGGCATGATGCCCCATGAGTTTCCCATCAACCATAGTGCTTCTTGACCCCTGTCTCTAGGCACATCATACCCTCCAAATCTGTCAATGTCGATGGAGAACTCTATGAAGCCCTCCTCCACCTCCTGAAGGAATGCTCTATCATAATATATCCTTCTAAATGCCACCTTCCTCCCTATGAAATCCCTCCATCCATGTAAGGAGGGAATCTACAAGAGGGCCCACCATTGAACCAATCATGACTATAAAACCACCTAGGATTCAATGAGTGATCCAAGCAATGCAAAGGTGGGCAATTCTTATCCCACCTGATGATAAGAATATCCTATATAGTGGACCATAAGTTCTCTGTTGATGTCCCATACTCAACACACCCATTCTGCTTAACATTGGTCTTCACAGACTCACTCATGTATCCCACCCCTCATAAACATCTTCTAAGATGGGTTGGTTTGTGTCTGCAAACTACAACAAAGAAAAGATAGGGTCCATGATCCTAATGGCAAGATCTACCCTCTCCCACCAAACATCATCTAACACTATGTCCTTTACCTTTTTTTTAAGCATCGTGATCCGTCTTTCTCCAAAAAGACCAAAACTCTAAAAAAACCATGGCCCAAAGGGCGTGCTTGACCTCCCTAAACCTCTTAAGCATGATGAATGAAGAAGCAAACCAAGTATCTGCAACTATTAACAATGATGCTCTTTATATATTGTGAGAACATTTGTATGGTTTTGTACAAAATTGTGAATATGGCATGCATCATCAATAAGATTGTGAATCCATGTCACATCTGAAGCAATTGATTTAAGTGCCAAATTCAAAGAAAGAACAATGCAAGGTGTCCAAAATATTGTGGATATTTAGCTTTCACAACCATGCCAACAACTTTGCAAACAAGTGCATTATCCGTGATGATTTGCACACAAAAATCAACACCCATATATTGTGCATCCTTGTATTTTCCAAGAGAATCCACTGTTTTCAAGAAGAACGGTCCATTATGGGAAGACACCATGAAATTGATGAGTGGATAGCATGCCGCATCCGTCCATCCATCAGAAACAATAGCAACACCAGATATGGACCATGATGATTTGATAGGGTGTAGGATTTTGACCACCTCCTTCTTTGCCTTAACCAATAATGTGGTTCTAAGCTTCTCTGAACTTGGAGGCACATACCTCATTGGAGCCATTTCAGCTAGAGCATGAAACATCTCAATGAAAAAAGGCTCGTGCAACATTAACTGAAATGAAGTTGAGATAGAAAAAAAATGAAAAGGTAAGATCAACCTAATCTCGCTTCTCTTGTTGATAAATCTTGTCCATTAGACAGTTGGGGTTTCCCTCCTTTTTTGTGGCTGAATTTCAGCCCCACTCCCAGATTTGTTAGCTGGATTCCTTAAGAATGGAAGAGGATCATCATGTTTTTGAACTTTCTTGCTTGTTGTTGCCACATTCTCCAAGCCAATTGTAACCTCTTTTTCCAACTTAGCTTTAGGTAGCATTGATTGATTTGCATGCAGCAAGTCCACAAGGCCCAACAAATGGCCCTTAACTCAATAATAGTTTCTCTTGAAGTCACCCTTATAGAAGTTACTAAACCAAACAACATTCCCTCCCCCACCATGCTTTGATTTGGGCCCTTGTTTCCTTGTTTTATATACCTCCATAAGGGGATTTTTTTTCTTATGCTCGTTGATTGCTTTGCATGCAGCAAGTCCACAAGGAAGGCCCAACAAATGGCCCTTAACTAGGTAGTAGGTTCGTTTGAATTCACCCTTGTAGAAGTTACAAGACCAAACAACATTCCCTCCCCAACCAAGGTTCAATTCGAGCCCTTGTTTTCTTGTTTTACATACTTCCATAGGGGGTGTTTTTTTCTTGCGCTTGTTGTTTTGCTACAACAGGGTCATATGAGGGCATGAAAACACCAACGGCTCCACTTGTAGCACTTGGAGCACTGCCACCAATAGACAATGAAAAACTAGGAGGGGAGGGACCACCAATAGTGGCATTCCTCCCTTTCTTTTGACCTTTACCAACTGCCTTTGTTCATTGAGCCATCACTTCCTTGAGCTAAATGAAAAACCCTGTTGCTGTGTAAAAAAATCACTCCTTTGCCTTTACCAACAATGTGATTCTAAACTTCTCTGAAATTGGAGGCACATACCCGGTAGGAGCCCTTTCAACTAGAGAACCACACATCTCAATGAACAAAGACGATCGTGCAACATTAAATGAAATGAAGTTGAGATAGAAAAAGAATGCAAAGGTAAGAACAACCTCATCTCGCTTCTCTTGTTTATAAATCTTATCCATTGGAACATAAATTGGGTTGCCCTCCTTTTTGTGGCTGAATTTCAGCCCCACTCCCAAATTTGTTAGTTAGATTCCTTAAGAATGGAAGAGTATCATCATGCTTTTGAACTTTCTTGCTTGTTGCCACATTCCCCAAGCCAACTGTATCCTCTTTTTCCAACTCATATCTTTACCTAGCATTGATTGCTTTGCATGCAGCAAGGCCATAAGGAAGGCCCAACAAATGGTCCTTAACTCGGTAGTAGGTGCTCTTGAATTCACCCTTGCATAAATTACAAGACCAAACAGCATTCCCTACCCAACCAAGCTTCGATCCGGGCCTTTGTTTCCTTGTTTTGCGTACTTCCATAGGGTGTGCTTTGTTTCTTTTGCTTGTTGTTTTGTTACAACAGGGTCATATGAGGGCACGAAAGCACCAACAGCTCTACTTCAAGCACTTGGAGCACTGCCACCAGTAGACAATGAAAAACTAGGAGGAGAGGGACCACCAACAATGACATTCCCCCCTTTCCTTTGACCTTTACCAGGTTCCTTTGTTCATTGAGCCATCACTTCCTTGAGCTAAATTAAAAACCCTGCTGCTGTGTAAAAATCACTCCTCTAGCTGCCAAATGTATCTTGAATACACTTGCAATCCCTTCCTTGCACTGTTTAACCCTTCACCTGCAAAAAAAATGCGCTCTTAACAGTTCTCAACCTTCAGCAAATGAGCAACAAGAATGAGAGCCAGGGTATTTAACCCACAGGCGCTTTTTTGAAGAGGATATGTGTCCTAAAATTAGGACACATTAGGGCATATGTCCAACATGTGCCCAACGCATGTCTTGTATTTTAGGAAACATTAAAACCCCTGTCCAACACGTGTCAGGGCATGTCCTGTGCCCGACACGTCAAATATGGAGATGGGATCCTAAAAGGGTTTGTCCTGTTACTTAGGATTATATATTTAATGGTCATCTAGTGCTTTAGATAGTTAACTTGGGGAGAACAATTTGGAATGAAATCAAGTTATTATAACTTTAGATTGACTTGGACATTTAATTCATTTACGGGAATACAAATAGTGACTCACTCCTTGTTCCCATGTATTAAATGTATTTTGGGAAAATGAATAACTATTCAAATGGTTTTTTTCTTTCAATTTTTGTTGTGAATTCTATGCTATCATCGCGATATATCGTGATTCTCTCAGCTTAGCAACACTATCACTGGTAAAAATTACAATTTCATATGATAATATTACAACATATTTAAAAAATCACAAGTCAATGGAAAAAAACAGCAGATCCGCAACAGGTTGCCAATAAAATCTGATTTTTTTACTCATTTTGAAAAGCCCACGCTAGAGATTGAGAGCAGAGGAGAAATTCACCATCTTCCACCGAGCTGAGGGGGGGGAATAGAGTGTTGTTATCGCTACTAACAGATTTATTGTGGAATGGAGATTGATTCACTGATGGTGTGGGGAATCAGTGGAAAGTGCAAAATGGGCTTAGAATTTGTAAGGAAGCCGCAAGGGGGATGCCGCCCCCTTGAACCCTGCACTCGCCCCTGGAAGTCCAAAACATCCAGATTATCATCTTGAATCAATAACAGTCAAATTAGGTATCACTTGACAATATCTTATCTTATATATCTATTTTTCTTTCATATTTATGTGGCGGTGTGTCCATTTAGTGTTGTTTCTTTAGATGTTTAAAAATTTGAGTGCAGGAGGCACGCAGCCTCAGGTCCAGACATGTAACAGGCCTGAAATTGCACAGATTTTAAGAACAGGCACAGGAACAGGTGTGTAACAGGCACACATCTGAGACTGTGGGAACAGATGTATTGAACAACGAGCAACAGGAGGCACACAACCCCAGGTATCGACATGTAACAAGCCTGAAATTGCACAGATCCCGAGAACAGGAACAGGAGCAGGTGTGTAGAAGGCACACGTCCAAGACTGCATGAACAGATGTACAGAACAACAAGCAAGAGGAGAGTGCAGGTACACCAAGGACAGGCACACATCCTGCAACAAGTTGAAGCAAATGCACAAAACAGGCACAAATTTTGAGACAGGCCAACAAACAGAATTCAAAGAAATTGTGCAATTGAGGAACTTGGGCACAGATTTCAAGGCAGGCTGGCAGCCACAAAAATTCAAAGAAAATCTGCACATAAAACAAGGGAATTGTGCATGGGATTCGAGGCGAGCCAACAGGCAAATAATTTCAAGAAAACATGCACAGAAATCAAGGCAACTAATTCTGAACAAAATTTCAAGGCATGCCAATAGGAACAAAAATTGAAGAAATTGTGCACAGAAATTGAGGCAAGAGTGCATAAAAATAGAGGCACCAATGCACTAATGTTGTAACCATTACACCACACGGTTAGCTTGAGATAAGCTACCAAGGAACAACGTACCAAATTACATGTATCATTCTCACCTATGTCATCACATATTACATGAAAGAGCAATCAAGATGTAATCCTAGATAACCCCTTGTGCATGTGTTAAGCAAACAAATCCAACATCATCTTAATGAAGAGCATCAAACCAATAGAAACACCAAGCCTCGTTATCAAACACAGAAAAAGATCTTCCTCTAGAGATGTGCCTCCCTTTAAAGAGTCCCAGAAGGGTAAAATAGATGCATAGTGTATTATCCCACAAGTTCTGTCTTAAAATGAAAGTGAGGAGATCTATTTATATGATCTCACACTCACTTTTTACAAAATATCCAGGCCTACATGCCTTAAAACATGTCAACTTGAAATTATAAAATGTCAACGTAAAATTAGAAGAAAATAATAATAAAATATGGCCTAAGGTAGGCTACCTGGGGTATTTGAATTTTGTACCCCTAGGTGCCAAAATAGGCTCAAATAAGTGAATCACTATGAACGAAAGGATGGAGTGAGCTGGAGGGAGGGCGGTATACCCCATCTAACCCCTAGAATGTTGTAAAATCCCTCAACGCCCTCCTCAAAGCATCAAAAGGCCTAGCATGGAGGGTAGCTTTCCTCTGAGGAGATAAGGCCAGCGAGAGCAGGTGCCCACTGACTGAAGGGCCAGGAGGGTGTCCAAAGTCGTTGTGAATGAAAATGAGTGTCTCGTAGCTAAAGCAGAGGCCACTAGAGCTCGTAAACAAGATATGAAGCCATGTGACACAGTGGTCAACCCTTATGAGCCACGGACACCAACCCCGAGGTTAAAAACCCTATCAAAGGGCAGTCAGCAGTGCCATTAAGCCATAGTACTCCTAAAGGATGAACCAAAGGGCCCAACCATGACCACCATTGCTCGATAACACCCCTCCTAGTCGAAAAAATTGGCCCTCTCTCCCTAGGGTACACTTAAAGGTGCGTTGGGTACAAATGCAACATAACACATCCTAAATTGGTTGAGGGGTTTTAAACCGGATTATCCTAAACCATCTATGACAAGATTTGAACAAGATTTACCCCAAATCAAACATAATGGGTTTTGAATGGAAATACCTCAAACCAACTATGATGGTTTTGAACTAGATTATCCCAAATCACCTAAGATATATAGTATATACTCCCTCCGTCAAATATTCTCTACAATTTGAATTGGCCTACTTACAAGTCAAAAAGGGTGGCCAAACTTTGTTCCATATGGTGTTGTCTGGTCTTATCTTCGACATTCGCTGCCTAGTGTTGGAATGGTCAAACCCACCATAAAATCTTTGAGTCGTCATGAAAACCATTACTACAGTTTACAATAAATACTAAGCCAAACAAACCTTGTGAGCAAAATCAGCACATTCTTAATGACCTCTTCAACAAAGCACATGTGCACCTGGACAATAATCATTTTTAAAACCTTACCTCTTATCTTTTACCTGCATCAATTTGTTGCACCAAGATTATTATATGATGGTGATTAGCAATGAGCATACTTAAGTCCCTACATTATCACAGGCTCACAACAAATGAAATTTCTCCCACCAATACTTTTGTTTCCTTGATGTTCAAGTCCACATTACCCCCATGTCCATGCCTGAGCAATCATCCTATTGTTTCTGGCATGCCTTCCCGTATGTCTACTGTGGACACAACCCTGCAGTGCCATAACTCTGACAAACAATCTCTTCTTCAACCAGATTCACATCATCTTCCCAAACGCCCTAATAAGACGCTACAATTTTCCTCCTGCGACCACCTCTTATGTGATTGGTCTGCCCCCATGAATATTGCTAAATCATTCACGAATGTCTGCTTCAATGTATATTTTTCCATAGCCTCTGTCTAATGTTCCATGTCTCCTGTTCAACAGAAATCAAACAAATCCTTGAGCCTCTCTTTCCAGCTATGTTGCATCAAGTACACCAGTTCAGAAAATAATTATCCACAGTGATGTTCTAAAAATTTTCCTTGAAAAAAAAATCCATATGACATGGTTGTGTAATCTCCTTGACCACACGTTTGTAGCCATGCTGACCTACAACATATGCCACCAGTGAATTTGCTTAAACAACAGCTCAAGTGATTGCTACTTGACCAATCTTCTGTTGGTCTCTACTCCATATCAATTGAAGCTTTAATCTGTCTCCTGAAATCCATGTTACAGTGGCTCTGATACCATATAAGAGGTTTATAAATGCAAAGTGCATACACACGTCATAATAAACACAAGATATGAGAGAGAATAATAAATGTTATATTATATTAATAATGCTGCAGCAATTACACCGCGGGTTTACCTGAGGTAGACTACTGATGTACCAAACACATGTATCATTCTCTCACCAACCTGTTCACATATTCCATAATTTATAGTGCGCTAAGATGGTTATCATTATTAAACAATCAAATTAGACCTAATACTATTCATCACATGTTCTATCATGGTCACATATAGCATAATATATCTAATATTAAAATCATTGCTCCCTGTTTGCTCCTCCAAGAAAGCTAAGAGATCATATCCTAACTATTACTTCTTCTTACTTCATTAGATCCCCAGGAGCGCAAAAGAAACGCAGAAAGGGGATACACCTTTCTAAATAAACAAATTACTCAATAGAACAGATGTGTAGTTGACTCATTCTGACCCAAACAAATGGATCATTTACATATCAAAAATGTTATAATTCAGCAAAGCTAGGCTCGATACAAGGTCTTGAAAATCTTGGAATGAAACAAGCAATGCAGAGACAGCTCCATCAATATCAAAGAAAGACAAGAAGAATTTCAATTCCTCAGGACCTGTTAGAATATATTTGGAATCTATGGTTTTATTGGCATACCATGCTGAGAATTCGGTTCATGCAACACCTCAGGCAGAAGCAATGTTGATATATGCATCCATTGGGATAAGAGGTGTACTCTTCCAGATCTTCCGGACTTGGACAGCAACATAAAGCACCCATGCTCCTCCTTTCTTGGTTCTAAGAAATTTTAATTGAAAATTTGAGAAAAAACTGCACTGTATCCTCTTCACATCATACTGACACATTCCCTGCTGAAATTTTACTATGGTCTTCTGGTTAACAAGAGTTCCAAAATGAAGTCATCAAACAGATCCTCTCCATAAGCTACAAATAGAATAAGTGCTCTTGGAGCTATAAGAGTTTCTACAATCTAAACAAACATTTAGCTTTGACTTTTCTTTTTATATAAAGAATGTAAACCAGTTGCTGTAGATTGTCATTATGCAGGTTTTAGCATCTCCTTTAATCCTTCCAAGTGAGCACATGACAGAATGTTCACCCACTCTAGCACTAAAGAGCCAATATCATCCTACCGAAAGAGCCCATTCCAAGTCCTCCTTTTCCTGACAAAAGAAACACATCAAAAAATGACATTCTAGAAACTTTGATCCATAATGCTTCAAAACGAACTGAACCAACAAACAAAGAAACAGATAAAATGGAAATTATTCAGAGAAGAATTTGAGTGCAAAAGTAACCAAATTTAAACCAAAACACAATTACCATATACATTTTAACATCTCTAGATTGGCTGGGCCACAGCTTAACTCTCACAGATTCTTCCAATATATAATTCCATACGCTCATCCTCGTAAGACCACATTAAAGTCTAATTCATAACGTAATTAATCCAGTCACATAAGAACAGTCGGAATTTGAAAACCTTTCCCTCAAGTACATCACCCTTGAGACATAATAATACAACAAAAAAAGAAAAACAAACTCTAGATTTAAGGTTAAACCACATGTACAAGGTACATGTAAAGTACTCAAATATTTGCATAACTCTTTAAAATTTATGCCAGATCTGACACATCAAAACATATCAATTGGTAAAAACATGCAAGTCCCCATACCTCTCACACTCGCAACTATATGGTCCAAACATCAATTGCAAGGTATAAAGCATCCCGACTCGCAAAAGTATCACATTCATCCAAAATACATGATGGTTCTATGCATACAAAAACCAGACAGTGGATTTCAAAGTATTACCAGCACAGACAACATCTAACATCTCAAAAAGAGAATGACAGTTGTTTTTTGTATTTCAATTTATTAAATAAAAAATCTCCTGTCCGTTTGCTTTCAAGAAGTACACTTGAGAACCGATGTAAGAATTAAAGCAATAAAGTCAGTTTATCATATTTTCTACTAGGAAATAAAAGTTCTCCGCTGTTAACATTAGCATTTAATCCATCAAAACAAGAACATTGTACTATGATAGTTTGCCAAAAAGGATTAATATGTATAACCCATCTCCACATTTTAATGACCCAAATCCTGTGTTACCGGATCCAACACCCAAGTGGGTAGGATCCCTGGTTCTGATCCAGATCCACCTAGGATCCTACATGGAAATGGATCCTCTGGAGAAGCCTGAAGGAAACGGACCCTCATCCCAGGGAACAGATCCAATGCAAAATCAAAGAAAATAAGAAAATTTCAAAGGAATCCTGAAGGCTTTTGTGACACACTGATCCCCCAAGAATTGATTTTTTATGAAAAGACTTCCTAAAATGCTGAACCAGTGACTCGGACATGGACTTAAATAGAAATGTTAAATTCTTAAAGTAAAAGTGGTATTTTCTTTATCTTTCCTTTTCTATCCTTTTACTTAAAAAAATTTAACAATACCATTAATTGTTTCAGGATGTTTGAGAGTGGTTCCAATCACTTCCAACCTCATCGGACTTCATATGCAAAAAGTAGAATTTTAGATCCCATTCAGAAATCAACAGACTTAACAATTTTCAGGATTTCAGGATTGCAATGTTTCCATTGGACTCTATCATGTATGAGGGTAAGGGATTGGCATTTAATCAAAGCACATATGTTGATGAAATTGTCATTGATGCCAACATGGACTTGCAATGGCCCCACAGGATGTCATTGATGCCACCAAGTCCCACCTGTAGTGCCTTGACCCCTTACAGAGTGGGTTTGTGCCTTGAAGCACCTTGTACCCGGTTGACAAGGTCCATGTACCCACAAGGCTGGATCTTGATGCCACCACCTCGTTGAAGATGTTGAAGACCCTACTGATGGCGTTGAAGACACTGGAGATGGTCCTGAAGACCTTCCAAAAGTTGGAGAAGCCCTAGATGGGTTGGAGAAGCATTAATGACCCATTCTGTGGTCATTCATGCTCTGATGGTGCCATGGTACCCTAAGAGAAGGTCTGGCAACCCCACAGGTGATGTCATGATGGATCTTGACCCATAGAGGTCCCCTTGCGTGGCTAAGGTAATTGAAGAAGCCCATGATGCTTCTTGCTTGATGAAGAAGCATTTGGACCCACATTTGTTAAAAGGCATGATGAAGGCACCCACACACGTATGATGGCGCTTGGACACTTGGACACACTTATTTGCACTTGATGGTCCTTGTACCTTTGAAGGAGGGGTGAAGATGTTGTGTGGGGTCACCTTGGGTTTTGGTATGCTTGTGGATGAGGAGAAAAAGCATAAAACCTTTGGACATGCCCACTACATTGATTACTTTCATTTAATGGTAAACTCGAATTAAAATATGAAGAAGCCCATGGTTGAAGCCCTCACTTAGGTTGACATGAAGTCTTTGGTTGAAAAGTCCATCTTACTTGTTGGTAAAGAAGCTCTTGGCCTCTTGGTGGTCTCTTCTAAGTGGTGGCTTTGTGGTAACCTTGGTGTTGAAGTCACTTCTCTTAACATGGGTTTTTTTTTTTTTGTTCCTCCTTATACCTTGGCGTGGAAGCCATTGATGTAGACCTTGAAACCCACTCACATTGTGGTATAATGATCCTTGACAATAGATCTGTGATGAACAAAATTTAGAGCCCATTTTTCCCTTCCTCTTATAAGGTCGGCCCAACAAAAATAAAAATAAACAAATGAATAAAACCATAACAAAAATTAAAAATGAAAATTACAAAAATGACAGGTCGGCTCCTTAAAAATAATGTGAAAAATGTGTATAAATACCCAAGTCGTGCCATCATTTTGTAAGTGTGAAAATTGTATAGCTCTGAGGCAATTTCGGAGGTGCAGCTGACTGAGGAAATTCGGTCATCTTGACTGAGGATATTCGGACTGTTCAGGAGCAGCAAGGTAGCAGACCCGAATTTGACAGCAGCAGTCAAAGTTCATTTTGTGTCTTTTTGGGTGTTTAATCCATGCTGTAAAGTGACAAGTGTTGGAGGCTTTCCACACTTAAAACTCAGTTCTTATTCATCTAAATTTGACAGAGAAATCTCTTGCTTGAAAATTCGGGTGCAATTTTTGGGGTATCTTTTGTGGCCCTAATTTCTTTACAGCAGTCACCTTTTCGGTCTTGAGTTTGTTTACAGCAGTCCTTTGGACTTGCGTGGGGTCAATCCAATGATGTGACAAGAAGAGAGCTCGTGACTGAGGAGAAATTTCGTGGACTGAGGCAAATTTCAGAGGAGCAGTGACCGCAATTTTTTGCAGACCCGAATTTGCAGAGAATAATTTTTTTTGGGTTTGATTTGTTTGTTTTTGCCAACATTTGCAGCAGCAGATCCAAGGTTCTTTTTCGTGGTGAATTTTGCAGCAGACTTTGAGCTCCTGACTAAGGCTATTGACTGTGGGAAGCTCGCTGCCCTAGGAGGTGCATTAACTGTGCAGCAGGAGTGTGCCCTAATTCTCAGTGGAGATTTGCAGCAGTGTACAGTCACCTTTCTTCAGCAGTCTAAACAGTCCTATTTTTGCAGCAGCTGAGGATAAACCATAGTCCAAGTTTGCTTGAACACAAGTGCATAGGTTAAAAGACAAGCTAGCAGACAATCAGCCCGAGGTTCACAAACAGTCTGAATTTGATTGAAGTTTTACACAGTTGTTCACACAGTCTTTGGTTTGTGTAAATGCAGAAAGTATACACTATCCAAAGTTCTTGTTCAAAGAAGGTATTCACAAACCCTATGATGAAGCAGTGATGATACAAATTCTATGATGATGATACTATATACTATATTCAACAAGTTTTGACATGTATTGATGCAATATGCATGAACAGTGATGTATACTGTGATGTATACAGTTCATGTACAGCAAAGTATTCAGAGGTATAAATATAGTGATGATAAAGATGCATGCTTATGATGATGCTCTCCTATGTATAGAGATGATTCCATTTCAAAACATAATGTATGCTATGATGTAATGATGCATGCAAACATGATGATATGAGGGATGATGAAGAAGTTGACAAAGACGAGCAAGTAGTTTGTGGTATATAGAAATGGTACAGTAAAATGAGTATGTGCAATGACATACAGTGGAGTAAGTATAGTGATATGACTACAGTGAAGTGTGAAGTGAATTCTTGTGATTCATATGCTGTCTTATACCTTGTACTATGTCTTTGACACTATGATGATGTCTTGATTCACTATGATGATACCTTGATATGATAATGGACTTCTATGTTTGATGTCTACCTATTGATGATGATCTCTTTACAGTCTGTGTAAAGTCTGCTATAACATCCACAGTTGAAGTCTGATGACATGATATTGTGACTATGAAGATGATATGTTGATGATGGTGCAAACCCTATGATGATGTTCTAGACCTTGATGGTGATTCTGGTATCTTGATGACATGTTCAGTTTGACAGACCTTGTTTGATGATGAGGACATACGTTGTGCACTTTGATGATGAACTTCTAGATTGAATATCCTATGATGATGATGTTGCATATTTTTGTTGAGGTACACCCTATATGATGAATACACAGCCTAAACCTTGATGATGATCAGACCTTGATGATGTTCAGAACTTTATGTTTGATGACTTGACAAGCAATATTGAAGAGCAGACTTTGTAGTATTACAGCAGTATAGATGACATGGTTGATAAGCAGATGCCCAACAGCAGTGATGAGCAGATAAACAGATGATTGATGAGCAGATGACTAGTAGTAGCGATGAGCAGCAGAGATCGATGTGCAGAGATACTTGAACAGAGATTGAGACGATGAAAAGCGTTGATGATGAACAGAATGATGAACAGATGAGCATGAGCAGAGATAATTGGCAGCAGATTGAAGAGATAAGTGATGTTGATGTTATTGATGAAACGATGTGACAGTGAGCTTCAATTGTAAAAGCAAGCTTGTCTTGCTTTTGAGGTTAGGATACCTCAAACCATTCTTAGCAGGGTCTAAGAAAACCAGGCAGGGTCCTGGATGCAGAGTAGATGCTCTTCATATCAGTAGGTGCTGATTTTACCTCACAGTTGTAGCCGGTCCAAAACTAATACAAAATGATTACAAAATTATATGGCGTTGTGTTCTTTTGTGTTATGGCTCTTGATGATTCAAATGCTTATGCTATGTGAATGATGTTTATGAAATGATTAGGAGATTGGTAGAATGATGAATTGGTAGTTAATCGTGACAAGCTAAGAAAATTTTAAAATTGGCTTTACACTGATTCACCCCCCCTCTCAGTGTCTAACAACATCAACCTCTCTATGTAACTTGATGTTGGTGGTGCTGATTGTTGAACTCCTCTATCATGAGTCGTGACCTTAATAAAAATGTACTCTTCAGTCAAGCAAAATCACTTATTAAGCATGGGAAACTATTTCTAATTCTACCTTATTTGAACACTTGGATTAGAAAGTTTCATAAATATTGAAGGATCTTGACTAATGTCCTTTGGAGGATCAACTTCGAGATTCGACTTAGAGGCAAGGACCAGAGCCTAAGAGCAAGGGGGCACAATGTACTATTGATAAATAGGATCCCAATATAAGCAATGATTTTGATGATTGATCATGTTGATCTTGTAGCCTTGCAGGCATAGCATGCTGTTTTTTGGACTCTATAGGCCATTGAAAGCCTTGTTGATTATGTATTTTGATTCAGATATGTATTGCACTTGGTGCCATTTTAATATATTGACCCTTGCATGGTATATAGTATATACATGTGTAGAATTTGCATATTTTGTGTCTAATAATTTGGAATCTTAAAAATAAAATTTTCCCACTAAAATTTGAATATTCTATGTATTTTTTTTAAAAACGAGTCATTAAATTCAAACTGGTCCAAGACCGAGACCGAGTCCGAGTCCGAGTTGATCCTTGGTCGACTCTGAGTCCAAATTTTAAAACATTGTGTTAAACAACTAAAGGCTAAAACATACTTGCTCAAGGTCTGATCCATCCTTGTGTCAAGATCTGCTCTCAAACTCTGATCTATAAAGGTCTTTTCTCAAGGTTTTCATTCAATCTATCTTTATGGTTAAGGTCTGCTGTCAAGGGCTGATCTATCCTTTTGGGCTATGTTGTTGCTCACTTCACCCACACTGTTATTTAGTCCTGCCATAGCCTTCAAGAAAACCACTTTATTCACTGCTAATATGGGCATGTGGATGTGGCTCACAAAAACGTTGTTATGACCTACTTCATGTTCATGTTGAGATGATCTTCAAAATTATCCATATCAATGATTATAACTTATCAAATTATCAGTTATGGTACATGAATGCCTAATAGTAATATGCATGAAAACTCTCTTTTTGGCAATAACTTATAGTTCTACTCTCTTTTTTCGTGAATAGTTTTGATTCTTCACTTTGTTTTTTTTAATTTATTATAAAAATATTCTTATATAGTTTTGTATTTGCTGTTTCCTCGCTGTATCTGGATCCTGGCTTTTCAAAAATCTGGCAAATTCACATCCGGATCCAGATCCGAACCGGTATCTGTATCCGTATCCTGGTCACATAGCCCAGATCCGACACCAAGGCACAAACAAACAGCACACACCTGCATATGTGATGTGAAAAAGGATAAAGTAAAAGGTTAAAGCCTTGTTACCGCAATACTGTAACAATCTAGAGTTGAAATCGAGTTGAAGAAAAGGAATATTTTAGACAAACGAAGAGACTGCCCAAGTCTCCATACAATGACACAATACTAGGAATTTAGGAATTCAAGTAGTTGTTGTGTATTATTTTGATCACTTTGACCAAACTCAAATATCAACCAGTAACCACTCAGCCAATTTGCTTCATCACAGCTACTAGAAACATTTGCACAAAAAGAGGAATCCTTTAGATTACGATAAACAAGAATCTGTTGAAACCTAAAAAAGATAACGCCAAGACCTACTTTGCACAAGAAGACTAACTACAATAAGAACCGAAGTGATTTCACACACACATTAATTCAGATCAGATGTTGAGGAAATTAAAACACAGTTGTCAAGTTGTGTGCAAGTTGTAACCTTAACCAATCCCATGGACAATTGACAAAGAATTTATATTGATATTCCTTGTCACCTCCTACCATATTGTAATATAATTTGGACATATTCCACCAGATGCATTAATGCTTCAAAATTTGTAAAAGTGACTCATTTGTTCAATTTAGTTTAGTGCATAGGCAAAGAATTATTATTTTAGCAGTCTAATATAGCATAAAATCAGAGACAGAAGTTCATTTACAGTAAAAGCAGGTTACTTAACAGCTCTAAAGGATGAAACACAGCTAATCAAGGACAAGATTGAGGGGAAACTTTCAGGACCTAAGGTTGTCACTTATGGTTGTAGTCCTTATGTGGTTAGCAGCTGAAAACAAATTTATTAGACGAGAATTTTTAGAAGAAAGAATTTTCCAGGCCCCCCTAAGGTTTAATTCGTAAGGAGAAGAAACAGTGAGTCAGCTTTCATTGATTATCCCTCACAAAATCCATATCAGATAGTCACCTCCTGGCTTACAGATGACAGGTCTCCCTTACAAAATATTTAATTACTTCAATTCATAATCCCTAATGGGGCTCTGATGGGAAGCTAACGTCCTTATAAAATACAATAGAGTTGAAATTGAGCTGAAAGAAATAATTGTGCCACGAGAAACCTAGGCTGCCCAATTCTCCATAAAATGGCACAATACCTAGGAATGCAAGTGATTGCCATAAGAAACGTAGGCTGCCCAATTCTACATAAACCTAGGAATGTAAATGATTGCTGTACATCCTTTGTGGTCACTTTAACCAAACTTTGATTCCAGGTAGTAACCATTCACCATTCAGCTAAATTTGCTTCATGGCAGCTACTGAAAACATTTGCACAAAAAGAACAGAATTAAAATACCCAACAGCTATCTGTATTGCTCAAAGGAGAATCCTTTAGATTATGATAAACAATAAATTAGAAAATGATAATTCCATGAGCTACTTTGCACAAGTAGATTAATAATGATAAGATCTGATGCAGTTTCACATGCAAGTTAATCAAGATCAGATCTGAAGTGGCTTCAAACTGCATGTTTTGGGGATTATGTTAACTTCTGCTCAAATTTGAAAAAAATACCTGTGCTCCTGTTGCTGCTACAACCGCCTCCCCAAAAAATTTCATATTTTTGGGCCCCTCCTTCAAATTTTTAGCTTTTAGCCTTTCTTAGACTACTTTTGCTCCTTAAAGTTTCTTTCCATGACTTAGTTTTTATTTCAACAAGTCAGAAAAGCCTTTTTCCGCTAAGTTAGAACTCAGCTTTTGCTCCCGATGTGTCGGATGAACTCATCGAGTCGAGCCAACACGTCGGGAGGACTTAGCTTTACCATCCAATATGCTTATGCTTGTTTTTGTCCGAGGCCTAAGCCTTGCGGAAATTTTTGACGAGTTTTACCGAGTACATTGGCGAAACTTAGTATCAACCCAACATTATCAGTGGTACTCACGTTTCCTTGCCGACGTGTTGTTCGGAGACCTTTCGTCAAAGGATCTTGCCAAGTGGAGCCGACAATATCGGCAAGGCTCATCATTTGACGCCGAAGCTATCAGCAGGAACTCATGTTTTCTGCCCGACATTTTTCCTCGAAGGTTTTTATAAAGTTTGTCGACAGCCTTTTCTTAGAGTTACCCAGTGAGTTTGTCGGCAATATCAGAATAACTCAGGGTTTTATGTCAATGTGTTCGGCGAAACTGGGAGTTTGTTTCCGATGTTCGCCCACAGAACTTTTCTACGAGTCGTGCCGGCAGCGCGTTTTTTCAGAATCTTTAGGTGAGTTTCTGCTACAGCGTCAGAAGAAATCAGACTACAGAGCCGACACTGTAGCAAATGACTTGTTTGTCCATGCCAATTTGGTAAAGTTGCCGATGAAGTTGACGTTTTAAGTGCCAAAACAGTGTTTTCACCCCCACGCCATTAATTACCCCAGCGACCGCATTTATTGCGTTTTCAACGATTTTTCTATTTATAAAGCGGTTGTTCTTTTACGGTTGTTATCATTGCACTCCGTTTTGGACGCGCCCAATGGACGATTGCCACCTGTAGCTCACAAATTGATTCACCAAGCACCATACCCTTGCCAACGTATGCCAAGTAGGTCTGAATCCTTTTCTTTTATTGTTTTGTGTCAAGAGGTTTGATAAAACGGCGTTTGGGGAGATTTAGGGTTTACGGGGTTAGGTTTTTTCCTTCACCGTCTAACTGCCGTGGTTTTTTTAAAAGCCATCCCCCAGCCCTTAGGGTTTTGTCTTCACCTGCCAACTACCAGAAGTCGCTCGAGACTGGTCGAGATAGTGCTTTTGGAATCACTGAGTTTTACCTAGCCTACTAGATCGGCCATGATGGTTTTCACCTGCTCCGCACCATTTGTCCTCGCCGCTCAGGCCATAGACATGAATCTGTCAAACCTCCGGGATTTTATTAATGAAACTGTGACAGGTCGAGTGCTTCACCGACTGCGCCTTGATTGGTTTGTTTTTATGTGCGGCAATAGAAGAAAGGTTTGATGATTTGCACTTAGGGGAGCCGCGTTTTGAGTTTTAGCACTAGGGTTTTGGTTCAGGGAGTATAGCTTTTTCTTGTGGCCGACACTGAGGTTTAGGAGGTTTCCGCAGATCCTTAGGGGGAGGTTTCCGCAGATCCTTAAGGTCGAGCTAGGGTTTCAGGTTGCCCTCAGCTTCAAAGATGCAAAGCATTTGCCGCATTTTTCCTAATTGTCCTTCCACCTATGAATAGCGTTTAATGTTTGAAGTCAAATAAATAACAGGAATATGCTTGGCAAATCGTGTGTGGGTTTTTAAGGCGAGATTTGATTATCCTCAAGCATATTGACCTAAAATACAAATTGAATGTACTAAAACAACGATTTAACTTTCAAAGTGACACCCGCACTTGAGCCGATGAGTTTTTCAAGTTTTAGTATATACCTTGCCACAAGATTAAATGTCTGGATAACCTGCGGGAATGATTTCTCTACATCATGGGGTAACTTTTAGATGGCCGAGGATGAAGCGATAAAACTTCTTTATTATCCTCCATCATATTAAGCACGGAATGCAATCGTATTTCTTGAAAGAAAACATGATTTGTTATCTAAGTTTTCATTGATATCTTGCATCTTGACAGTAGTTTTTCATTTCAGTATATCCTGTCGATATGAATGCATGTTGTTTGATCACAATGACACTAAGTTATTTCTTGTTATGGTCATGTTACAGCTTCAGTCTTCACACCACACCATGCCAAAGAAGGGTGGAATGAAGAAGGCCAAGGTCCATGAGGAGGATTCAGATCTGGAGGTCTTGCCCAGAATGGAGATTATTTATGAAGATACCAAAGTTGTCCCCGGAGTCGAACCAAAGTTTAAATGGGACAAATATATCATATGATCAAGGACCAGAATGTCCCCGATGCAGGCTTAGAAGATATGCCTTTATATAGAAACATCAGAAATTCAGGTATCACAAAACCATGCAGGGTACCATCTTCAACTGGGCAGACATCGTGGCAGACAGTCTGTCACCATGCGTAGCTGCAGCACTAGGAGTTCCGACTCAAAGGAAGTCAAAATTTTACATGAGCTCCTATTTGATTAACTGTATTTTATGCACACATCAGTTCCCGAAGTTAAATTGTGATTGGGATCATACTAAGACTCCTGTATACGCCGCATATCAAATCCTGTGCGCACACAAGTACTCCAGTTTCGACAAGCTCATCTGTGAGAAATTTCTGCTACCACTGTATGAGCTACTTTTTCTCAAAGATTGCAATTGCATGTCCGAAGGTGCAATGGAGACTGTATGTGAATTTGGAGACTACTATTCTCCAAGGAGGGCTTGTATCTAAGGATGTATGGAGGATCTCGGGCTCCCTCATTACTGCCAAGATACGCCACAAATTACGTAATCCATACGGAGGTAGTAAGACAATTGTATATAGATGGGTTCGGGAATTTCTTATTTGACATGTAGAAAGGAGTCTACCCACCACTGCCATTCTGCATTGGCGGTTATAAATTCACAAAGGTGAAGAGTGCACCTAATTTTGTAAGGGAATTAGAAGGTTTTCATTTCGGGGAGAAAAGTTTCCGCAAGAATGACTCCAGTGACAAGTTTTCGAAATATTGTGCATTTGTAGGAGTACATTTCGAATACTCCCATCATTTTGACAAGGATGAGGAGGTATACTGAAACGCCTGCAATATGACTGCTTTGAATAAGCGGTTCAAAATAAAGAAGATCACCACAACAGGAAGCAAAGGGAGCAGCAGCAGCACTGAACATCAAAAACAGCGGGAAGAAGTTGCTAAGAAACAAGAAGAGGACGCCCGAAAGCTAGTAGAAGACGCTGAGAAACTACTAGCTGAGGAGGCCCAAAGGAAAAAGGTAGAAGAAGAACGACTTCGACAAGAAGAAGAAGAAAGGTTGCAAAAGGAAGCTGAACAAGCAACTGAAAAGTTAAGAAAAAAGGAACAAGAAGATAAAAGCAGGGAGACTCTAGAACAAGATACCGCTCAGAATAATCCAGCAGACCCTCCCGCTACATCAAGTAGCACACTAACAAGAGGCCACCTCCCTCTTGCAGAGTTGGGATTGGTACCTTTTACTCCGTCCAAGCATCATGCAGTGGCATGCCTGGATACGATATTCTTCGACCCAAAGAAGAAAGCCATTGTTAGGAGATCGAAAAAGAGATTAAAGGTTGGTACCCAACCAGATGTAGTCACGGTGAATGAGAAAACCGTCATGCAAAGCACCAACCAAGATCTCGTATTTTTAGCATTGGTAAACATTACAGCTGCTCAAGCTAATGATGATAACGTTGGTAAATTGGTAGAAGATGTTGAACACTCTAAAGAAAAAATGCGTAAGATGAAGAGCACTTTGATTAACGAAAGGGGAGAGGGAGGAGAATTAAAGAGAAAACATGAGGCAACTCTTTCACACTTTGAAAGACTCCAAAAGGCGTATCAAGGTTTAGAGTTAGAAAAGGAAACATTGGAGCTTTCAACTACAATAATGGAAGAAGAGAAGAAGGACTTTGAAAAGAAGATTTCAGAATTAGAAGCCCAGAAATCTGCAGCAGATAGAGAAAAAGGAGAGCTAAGAACCCGAGTAGGAGAGCTGGAGACTCAACTTAAGGCAGCTAATGAAAGGCAGCTTGATATCACACCCTTTTGTGATCATGCTTACCTAATCTGGAGGAATATGTATCAAGTACAATTAAAGCTTGCAGACAAAATATATAAGATCCAACAGGCAGAGGCGAGGTTGAAGGAAATCTCAACAGTATCAACTAAGTTCAGAGAAGAGCTATTAAAAGTTGTAGAAAAGGTTCAAGGACAGCTAACTTGGATAGAAGCTAATGCAGCATTTCCTGAGGGCTTACCGCAGAAGACAACAGAAGGATTGAGAATAGAATTAGAGCTCTTAGAGTTCTGCAACAAATCCGCTTCAAGATTGACCATTGGGGTCAAAAAGACTTTAGAAAGATGCGCGGATTTCTACAAGAAAATGTGCATAGTGCATAATAAGTGTCAGACTTCTTCAACAGAAAAGATCAAGGAGTTTCCAGGCAAAGATGAACATCTGAAATATCTCCAGGATAGGTTGCGTGAGGATGAGCTAAGCATACAAAAAATTGAAGGCATCACTGAAGAGGAGGTAAAGCGCTGGATTGCACGGGCTTCGGTTAGTAATTACCTATTGGAAGACTTGCACAGAGTGACCCCACCAAAAATGGTAGAAATAAAGTCACAACTGAGAATATTTTAGTAGAAAGAAGACCAAGATAAAAAAAACTTAATAGATGGTTCATGGTTTATGGGGGGTAGTGGATTGTCTTTCAACCATTGGTCAGTAAGTTTCGATTTCGAATATGAGATTCCACTGATGCCTTGTTTAGTTTTGCCTCACTTTTCTCCCTCTCATTTGTAGGATGAGAGAAACCCTAGAGGAGTGAGGAAACCAATTGGGAATATACATCAATGAATCTGATGTGAAACAAGGAATTTATGGTTAAAAGACCAAAAGCTGGCGAATTGGACCATGAAGGTGAGAATAACATGGCATCTCATCAATGGCCCTTAAAGATGGTGGAAAAAAATACTTTGGTGGGATCAACAAACTTCATCTTGCTTCTAGAAAGCCCTCTCTCATTCAAGGTTCTAAGATCTACAAGTCAAGCAATATGAGTCGTGGCTTGCTAAAGACTTGTGGACAACTCCTCCCCATGAGAAATTGACTTTCAAAAAATTGCTTTAATGCGATGTCTAATATTCTATCCAATCCTCGTTGTCCCCCACTTTGGAATGGATAGCCTTCTCAAACTCTGGAATGGATAGTCTTGTCCCACATTTGTCGAAGTCTATTGACCATTCTCAAGGGTAAAGCCTCAATCTCCCAAGGGAAAAGTGATGATATGATCTAGGGATCCAAATCAAGTGTTTTTTGTTTTTTTGTCACAAAAGGTTACCTCTTCGTATCTTCTCATACTTTTTCTTCCCTCTGCAAATAATCTATGATCAAAAATAAGGCTTCCCTCTTTAATTCCAAAAATACATTTTTTCTAGACCTTGGCAAATGGAAAGGTCCTCACAACAAAGAATTTATCCAATAGAAGAGTCTTTGGTTACTCCATATGTGAGTTATGTTGCTCCACTGAAAAATCCTCATCTCACTTATTTATCTTCTTCCCTTTCACCACCTTGATATGGAGTCTAATCCTTTCTAAACCAACACTCAGGGGTGCAATCTAATCCCTTCTAAACCATGACTCCCACCTTCCATTTAGCCTTCTTCATGGCCTCAATTATTTCAGGAACGGTACTCCTATTTTAGTGATCTAAAGAAGTTGATTAAGTTGATGGTGAGTGTGGGAAGTCATCTAAGAGTATTTCGGTGGAGAATTTGGCTAGCTATAAACAAAAAACATTTGAAGGCCCACCAATAAATCTGAACATGGTCAAAAACTCAAGCATCTTCTTTATCAAAGAATCCATATCTACAAACTTCCAAGGTGAAAAATGGAGTAAAGAGCCAAGTGGAAATGAGAAATTGTGGATGGAATCTGGGGGCTATCGGAATGGAAACCCAATTTGAAGGTTGGTCCTTCAATTTTGGAAATCCACATGGTATCACCCTGTCCCTCTCACAGATAGTATCTCCTTCTGTACCAAATCTCATGGAAAATACACCCTGGTTTTTGATGGAGCATCCAAGGGCAACCTGACCCTTTAGGCTAGGAAGGTGCAATTTATGACCCTTCAGACCATTTGGTTTTGAAAGTTGCCTACAGCTTCGTAATTTCTTCTAAGAATCAAGCTGAAGTTTCAGCTCTGTGGAAAGGATTGCATCTTTTGAGAAAGGTCAAATGTCAACAAGTTACAGTTATCAAAGATTCGCAGGATATCCTGCTCCAGCTCTTGGATCTCGCAAAGGGTTCCAATATCCATATAATCAGATCAGTCCAAAGACTTAAGGAGATTCTAAAATTCTTCAGCAGATAGCAAGCGTTCCATGTCTTAAGGGAGCACAATGCAGAGGTAGATTTCATGGTGAATGAGACTATGAAAGTGCAGGTTAACCAGATTAAAATCTCCTAGGAAAATGGATAAGGGATCCTTGAAGAATCATCAAGTCCATGTTCCAACTTCTCCACAGCAACTCTGCCCATTTAGTGAGAAAGTTCTCAGCGGCAACTCTGCCTGTTCAGTGAGGAAAACTGGTCACGGCTCTTCCTGTTCTGCCGCAAGGTTTAGCAGAGTCATTTCGTGTATTTTCACTCCCAGTATTTCAGTGTTGCAAGTATGTACGTTCTAAATCAGTTTGTTTTGACTAACCATGAGTTAAATCACATATGCTCTTATCTCCTTTTTTATCGTCGTGTACAAACTAAAAAACCCATAGGGCAGGATGTAAACAGCTCCCGCTGTCAATCTCAGGCAATGAAAGCAGCAGAGTTAGGTTCAGGGAAGCAGCCATGACATCACCAGCAGGCTGAAATTTTGAATTTATTACAGAAAAGGAAAGTCAATATAATTTGCTCCTATTTAATTCCCGAGACAGATTAGGATATTTTCAAATGTAAGATAAATGCTTTCCACCCCTTAGCATAAATATAGACAAGAATGACATGTACAAAGAAACTTTTCCAAGAAGCAATTGGATGCCTCGTCTTAAGGAATAAACTTACTTTCTTTCACTTCATATCTCAAATGCTATAAAAGCATACGAACAACTTCCGTTGTGTAGAAAAGAGTAAGTTCAGAAGCTTCTTGTTTCAATGCAATGAATAGTGACCTTATGCAATCTGATAGAGTGGCAATGATGTTGACAAATAAATACTAATGTTGAACTAAGCAACCCAGCCTATGCATTCCATAGCCATTATATCATATTTCTGCATTGCAGCTACACTCACACGAAACGAGCAATATTGGACATTTTGAAAACCTAATATGTTGTAAGGCATCTAAGGCCGACTCTTCAGATTTCAATAAATAAAAAATACTAAAAGAGATAACCTTGAGGCCTACTTCTCACGGTCAGATTAAATCCCGCTTGCTATAGCCAGTTTTGATTGGCTATAACAACTTTGCACAACTATCTATTGACAAATTATGTTTAGTGTAAATCCAAATAAATCAGAAAGAACTCGGTTGATAATTCTTTTTCCTGGAAGCATTCGATGAGAAACTGTTGACCAACAAATTAAATTAGAGTGCCAGGAACTTGTTGATCAGTGGTTGATTTTAGGAATCAGTGCAAAGTGGCTGAATTCAGATAAAACTGAACAGACTTCCAGTGCATGCTAGAGGGTTATTTTAGATTTAGCATCCGATGGAATTATACCCCTCACCCTTGACCTACTTTAACAACATACTTTGTTACACTCTCCAACAAAAGCAATCACATTTTTTATTTAATCTTAGATAGTGCAAAATTAAATTAGTTCAGAATGGCCCTAAGCATCATAACACGCAAGCACATTGCCGACAAATAGCCTTCAGATTACATAGTAAACTAAAGCAACCCCAAAATAGGTTCTATCTACCGTTCGAATGACGAGAAATCCCTCACTATCGAGGACCTTTAATGAATTAATCCGTAAACGCCTACTAGCTTAAACAAGTATATCGATTTTAAACCATGGCAACCATAATGACTTCAACCTAGAAACAAAACCCTAGACAATTGCGACTTTCGTCAACAGGTGATCACGGAATCGATCCCTGGCAGTGATTGTATACAGATATAATAAATGTGCCCATAATCAGTAGCACCCATCAAGCAGCCTATGAACGGCCTTATACCATGGCTCCTTGAAAAAAAGGAATGGGGAAGAGAAGAAAACAAATTCAAGACTAACAAAAGGAGAAGAATTTATGAAGGTTAACCCCAAAATATACCCGTGAATTGCAGTTGAGAAATTCCTCCGCGTTTGATCAAAACGCGTATACAATTTTCACAGCGTAACACCTCAATTTAACATATTTTCATGTTTGCATTGCCGCGTCTGTGGATTTAAGAGCATTCAAAAGATGCAGTCCACGGTTGTTCGTGCTCCAACCCAAAGCCATGCAGGATCCACCGGAAATTCCAGCTAAAACATATGAAAAATAAATTGTTGTAGGTAGAGAAATAATGTTTCAGCTTCGTAAAACAAGGCAAACGTCCCTTGCCACGCGTAGAATCGTCGTCTTTACCGAGGCACAAGTCAAAACCGTAGTGGGATTACTAGTGGGCCCTGGAGGTAGATACCATGGACTGAATTTTATTATTTTATTTAAATTAATGTGACTTATCAATTTTGTGATTTATAAAGGGATCGTTAATGTATATTTTGTGATTTATAAAGGCATCGTTAAGGCAGTCACATTTAGTGAAATTAGGTTAAATTATACTTGTATTATTAATAGGTTTTTATTAATCAGTTTAAAGTAATAATTGCGGCTGTAGGCTTATTGTTAACTGTTATATTTTAGTATTTTGAGATCCAACTGTTAGCAATACACTTGTCGTACAATCATTGCTATGTAGTAAGTTGATTAATTTTAACTTTATTAATGCACTGATTTATCATCTTAACCACCAAATCATAACTATGAAAAATTAATTAATATATATTGATTTAAATGAAAAAATAATTAATCCTTTATTAAAAGCTATGAATATTAAAATAATGAATGGTACATTAATACAATGGAGCTATCTAACTACCTTTTGACCACAATGAGTGGTTCAATTGGCTAAATGTGGAAAAGAAAAGGGATTTTACCCCCACAGGTCAAGGTGTCCATTCCCGTTAATGGGTCAAATCTGCGAGGCAATTTTTCAGATGAAAAAAAAACAATGGAGCTACCTAAATCACATAAAGTATGAGATTTTCACATCCATTAGTAATATATAATCAAAGCCAATTTCCATAGAGCAAATGTTATAAAGCAAGATTTAATTTCTAAAGAGGAAGATAACAACATTCCTCCAAACCATCTAATCTACACTCAATTGATTATACAAAGTATGAGATTAACATAAGAAAATAATTCATTATTTACTTTTATATTTTTAAATCACAGTTTAAATTATATTAAATCTATAACCATATTGTTAATTAACTTTAAACATATTTTATTCCTACATAAACATTTATCAAAACTCCTTCAAAGTTTATAAATTCTTCTCAATGGGGATGCTATATATGTATATATAAAACTCCAAAAAGTTATTCTGAAATTGTTCATCAGCATAATAAAACCATGAAGTACCCATATATCTTGAAAGAAAATAATGTGGTATTAATTCTTAAATATGTATAGCAATTTGGAATTGGCTTTAAAGTACAAGTCTTGAGGTCGATGTGATTGTATTATTCTTTCAATGTTAATGAAAGTCTTTATGTTGATGTGATTGCATCATTCTTTAAATATTAATGGTGGTGGTAACTATAATATTATTATTGTTGGTAATTGTGATATTGTATTTAGCAAATCACATCATACAAAGTATAAGGTTTTAATTTAAAATCAGACCATACAAAGTATGAGGCTAGAACCAATTGGATTTAGCTTAAGTGATGTATGTGTAAAAATATATATATTCATCATAATATTTGTGAGATAATATTAGTTTAATAAATATCATTATTATTAATTATAAAATAATCTTGATTTAATATATATTATTATTATTCTTAGAAACTTTTTTAATGTAGAATTAGCTTTAAGTGTAAGTCTTCCTCTTGATGTGATTACATTATTACTTTAATGTTAATAGTGTGAGTAATTGTAATGCATGTTTTATGATTATCTATGTCATTTCCATAATAATTACAATACTTTATTATGTCATTTCCATAATAACTACAATACTTTATGACATATCCATTATGTCGGTTTCTTTGCACATTTATATTTTCTTACAAATATTATTTGTACTTATCTATTGTGCCTTGCATGTTTTACTGTATATATTTTTTTATATATAATAGAATGGGTTAAGTTAATTGGTTGTTGTCCATGTAGTTGATAACTTGTCAAGCCGGTACTCTCTTCCGAATTTCCTGGGATCCCCCTAACACTCCACCCTCCACCAGAATAAAGGAAGTGGCTAGATCTTGTCACACTTCCCACTCCTCCTCTTCCACTGGGGTACTTAGAGAAGAGTCATCCCCGTGTCTGGGTTCCTAATGAAGCTCCTCTCTCTCAATATTTGTGGGTTCAAAGGTCTTACCAAGATAAAATCCCTCGGCTCCTTACTCTCTGCTACTAAACCCGATATGTTGTTTTTCCAAGAAACTATGTGCGGCCATAAACAGACCCTCCATGTTTTTGCTAAACTTCGCCCTGGTTGGGAATTTTGCGCCACTAACTCTTGTGGCCTCTCGGGGGGTCTTCTCACGGCTTGGGATCCCTTTGTGGCACATTGTAAGGCTTTTATTTCCTGCTCTGGCATTTTGACCAATGTTGTATTAAGGAATCAGCCTTTTGATATTACTTGTCTCAATTGTTATAGTCCTAAACATAACAGGATCCCATTTTGGGAAGTTATAGTGAATGAGGCATTTTCAAGCACCCTAATTTGATTATTGTTGGTGATCTTAATTTTACACTCTCGACTGCAGAGATCCAGGGACGGAGTGTTATACATGATCCCCTATGCTCGTATTTTGTCAAATTGTTGGCTCGCATGAAAAAGGTGGATATAGCTATGACTTATATTGGCCCTACTTGGAATAATGGAAGATCTGGGGATAGGGGAATAAGCAAGAGATTGGACAGATTCCTTGTTGTTGATTCTTCAGTACCCCTATTCTCTCGGTATCAGTCCTGGGTACATATATCGACTATCAGATCACCATCCTATGTGCCTAGAATGGGATGACTCACCCCTTACTAGAAACTATCCTTTCAAGTTCAATAGGGATTGGCTACATGTGGTAGATTTCTCACAACTTGTTGTCTCCTCTTGGTCCTCGGAGGATAATCTATCTGATTGTGATGACATGACAAATTTGGTTATGAAATTGAAGAGTCTTGATGTTGCGGTTAAAGACTGGGAAAAACTTCAACGTGCAAAACACGACAAGGAAGCAGATGATCTGGAAGAAGAGATCCACCAATTATTATCCAGGTTTCCTTCAGGTATCTTCCCTGATGTTAGTGATTGAGCAAAATATGAAGAAACTTGAACTTTAAAACTTTAATCCATAATTACAGTGCATATAAATCACATCAATAATTCAAAGATATAAATCAAACCATAGAACACAGGATATACCTTGGGAAAACCCTCCACTGATTCGGAGGATGAAAAACCCAACAAACGATCTTCGAGTATGATAGATTAGTAGCAAAGAATGATTACAACACAATAGTAGATTGCTTTCACCGAGAGCACCAGAGAGAGGAGATCGAATGGAACACTGTATCTAACTTGCCAATTGCATAGCACTTTAATAACAAGTCAAATTAGGTTTTACAACAAAAATAGAATGGTTGCATGTAGCAACAACTTGTTAATATTAGAACACTTGTCCATCTTTAATCATGCACCCCATACTGATCTGGTGTCAAGCTGGCACTCCATAATTATCTTCCACATGACGATATGCGCCTTCCATTAATTAACTAACTCTAACTAAGTAGTTAACTGAGTTGAACTGAATGTAACTGAGTTGAACTGAATGTAACTAAACAGAATTGAATGTAACTGAACAGAACTAAATGTAACTTAACATAACTAGTGCATCTCCATTAGTGTTTATTTCCAATAACCATTTGCATAAATTAAGGAGTTGAACCCTTAATTAACTGAACTTGTTTACCATAACTGCAATTCAAATTCTCTCTCTATTTATGTGCTTATATTAAATATCTCTGCATGGTCCATGTGTGTTTTCATTAATTAATCATATCATACTCATAAGATCGTTTTCGAACCTATGATCATATGTATTGCCCCAGATCATATAGTCATATGCTAAAGAAAATCCCTCTAGGGGTAGCTAATCCCTAAAGTTGACTTGTAGCACCTATTGACCATGACTAGCCATACATCACATAGTATATCTACTTTACATAGTAAAGTACACCACCTCAATCATATGAGGATATTTGTAGGACTACACAAACCTACTATCTGCCTCAATCATATGAGGATATTCATAGGACTACACAAGCCTACTGTCCACCTCAATCATATGAGGATATTCGCAGGACTACACAAGCCTCCTGTCCACCTCAATCATATGAGGATATTCGTAGAATTACACAAGACTTTACAACATCACCACCTCAATCATATGAGGATATTCGTAGGACTACACAATCCTACTGTCTTGATATTACAAGACTAGAGAATGACTCCTGATGATGTAATCTCAACACCTAATTCTGAGGTACCCTTGTTAGTTTCTTTAAAAGGAAAAAAAGGAAAAGTTACTAGCACATGAGGTTTTCACGTGGAGACTCAAGAGTAGAGCCCTTTGGATAGAACATGGAGATGCCAATACTAAATTTTTTCACAGCTTTGCCTCTGCCAAGCGAAATCACAGTACTATTTGGGATCTTACTTATGGCTCTGGTAACCTTGTATGCAATACGGATCTTCTCAGAAACTTGGGGAAATAACATTTCACTACTTTCTTCATGGACGATGGTAAAGCAAAAATATCATACCAACTTCAGATCATGAGGCTTTTCCCCTCTTTACTCTCGACTGAGGACTCGACAAGTATGGTTGAGGAGGTCACTCTACAGGTAATTGAAGTTGCACTAAAGAGATTCAAGAAGGATAGATGCCCGATACCATATGGCTAGCCTGTTGAATTCTTCCTCTTTTTCTTTAATCTGGTCAAGCTTTACCTCTTTAAGGCTATTGAACAATCCTGGAGGGAGGGTAGGGTGGGAAGATCCCTTAACTCCACTTTTTTTACTCTTATTCCTAAGTGTGATCACCCTCAGACCTTTGAGGATTTCAGGCCCATCTCCCTTTGCAATATGGTTTATAAGCTCATCACCAAAATTATCTCTAATAGATTGAAGCCTATCCTCTCAAGGACAGTCTCCATGGAGTAGTATGGTTTTTTGAAGGACAGACAGATTCAGGAACCTATTGGGATTGCACAAGAAATACTCCATACTATCAAGCATAAAAATATGAATGCTCTGGTTCTCAAACTTGATCTCACAAAGGCATTCGATCGTTTCAACTGGACCTTCTTGCGCCTCATCCTTATCCAAATAGGGATACCCTTGTTGGTGGTAAATTGGATTACGGGGTGCGTACCTATCATGTCCCCTCCCCCCTGACCGCAGAGAGGACGCGACCAACATTGCGGAATCGGGCAATCTAGCCCCATGAACATGATAATTTACAAATGCATTGAATAATCAAGCATACACAGATGCAAATGCCTAATCATCCATAAAACAATTATAGTTGCAGGAGTTAGAAAGCACAAGAATACTTATCTTGAACTAAAGCTTGATGCCTCCCGCAACCAGCTATGTCGTTGCGTCATTCCACCCAACTATAGGCCAGCGTGCTCATCAATCTCTCAGCAACGCTGCCACCCCCAAGTCGAGCATGATTCCACAAGGAATAAGGGAACAACATGCTTACATGCAGCAAAACCATACACCCATAGTCAAGCCAACACATAGTTGGGTTTCATAGACTACTTAGGGGAAACAAACCAATAACGTGGAGGTTCCTTGGACTTACTCAGCCAAGCCAACCAATCGCATCCCAACTTAGTCACCTTCTAACAATTAGGTTCCTTGGACTTACTCAACCAAGCAAACCAATTAACACATGGGTTTCTTGGACTTACTCAGCCAAGCCAACATAGAGATGCACGTAACAGCAAAATGCACATGTTGAGCATGAAAGGAAATGTTTTTCAACCAAAAACAATTCGGTGAAAGGGAAAACAACCCTCTAAAAGCAAACAAGGTTTCACAAATCACCCATGGGCATTTCAAGGGCAAAAATGACCACCATAAATCCCCAAATCGCAGATCTGAACTCAGAAAACGTTTATGGGAAACATGGGGGCAAAAACAACCTCCCCAAACTCCCAAATCGGTAAGACTCGGCTACGTAACCACTGAGCAACCCAAATGGACGAATTCTAGGCATGGGACAATGAGGGAAACCATAAAATCGTGGAGGAAAAATGCCCAGCAAACTCAATCGCGTGAGTAGAGGGAAAAACATCCCCTTAAACCCCCTAAATCGTGGGTCTCTTCTCCCATCCATTGAACACAACAAAATCGGGTTTCCCACCATGGCAACGAGATTAACTGCATAAATCGTGAGGGAAGGAGCTCAGCAAGCTTCACCTACGTGAGAGTGCCCAACCTCCATGGGAATGGTGAAAAATGAAAGGGTGTGGGTGAGTAATAGCTTGGGCATGCTTTCCCAAGCATTTACTTGCCCAACAAGTCAAATACCCACTTTTCCAAAATGGGTGGCTCCCCAAATTCGAATTTGACTCCCATACTCTTCCCATCCCCATGCATTAATTTCTCAACCACTGCCTAAATGATTGGGCACAAAAGACAAAAAGGGTAGTTGACAGCTTTATGGGTTTTCCCTTTGACATTTGGCTTTTCTCCATTGGCCCAAAGGTTTAAATGGTTTCCCTCCCTTATCCTTGTGATATCATGCCCCTTCTCTTCAACGGTCGCATTGACATAGCCGGCTGTGGTATATTTTATTAATTGCATAGTTACGTGATGTAAAATTATAATGTGCCTAGATAGCACAAAACACCGTCGGCATCTAATTTTCTTGTTGAAATACAACATGCTAAATCGATGGTGGGGCTTTTGCCTTGAGATCCACACCACGATTAAATACAATATTTACATCATATACATTAAATGCAAACGAGGTCAAAACCGAGGTATTACAATACCTTCTGCAACTTTTTTCTGTTTTGATAAATGGTCCCCCCTCAGGTTTTTTTAATGCTACTAGGGGTATCAAACATGGTTGCCCCTTTTACGCCCTCCTCTTTTTGTTGGTGATCGAATGACTTAGATACCTTATCAAGGATGCGAAAAGAATAAGGAAGATTTGTGGAATCACTCTTTCGCCTACCCTCTCCTTCACCCGCTTACTCTTTGTGGATGGTGTTTTACTCTTTGTCATGGGAACCTTTGAGGAATGACATGCTTATAAAGGAATCTTGGATCTCTTATGTGCGGCCTCTGGGATGAATATCAGTTTGGATAAATCTGCCTTTCTCCGTAACAATATATCAGATGATGTCTGTAACAATATTGCAACCATTTTTCCTTTTAGGATGGATCCTATTGACACTAGTTTCAAGTACTTGGGGTTCAGGCTTAAACCCCTAGGGTATGGTGTTAAGGATTGGTGTTGGATCTTAAAAATCCTCGAGAATAAAATTGGTCATTGGACACATAGATTTCTCACTTTGGGTGGTAGACTGATTTTGGTTCGATCTTTATTATCGGGGATCCCTGTCTATTGGTTCTCCCTTGCTAGAATTCCAAGGTCGATATTGAACGGGCTCAAAAGATGTTTCTTTACTTTTCTTTGGGGAGGCACTCCAAATAAACACAAGCTACACTTAGTGGACTAGACAAAACTTTCCAGACCTTACTCTCTTGGATGCTGGAATATAAAAAACTTGGACTGGTTCAGTACTGCTCTCAGAATCAAGAGTCTTTGGAATGTGCTCAGTAGTAAGGGTCTCTAGAATCAATTGATTCGCTTTAAATATCTTTAAGGAGTTCCTTGGGAATGCTAGCTCCGTCAACACAATTACTCTGTACAGAATACACCATACATTTGGAACGGTTTCATTTGTATCCTTCCCTAGATTAGTAGTATGGTGGGATGGAGAGTGGGAGACAATGGCAATATAAAGTTGGGTATTGACCCTATTGCGGGCCTAAAAACAAACTTTGTCCTCTCTAATGATCTCCACTCATATCTATCTGACTATGGCATTCACTATCTCAGCCAGGCTTGGAATTATGGTGTCATGACCTCTTCTCCTTCTTATTGGTTATCGACAGAAGATTTGGAACTTGGAGGGGTTTGGAAAGAAGAATGGCCAAACTACATCATAGGCCTCTATCATGGGGGCATCAGACATAGCTTGGTGACAGATCGCATCCTTTGGATTTACAACAAAAGGAACGACAAAGCCACGACAAAGCCACGACACACCTAGCTTATGACTACATTGCAAAGAGGTATGGTGGAGAACTTTCGGGCTAGCAGTTTTCATAGCTATGGCAATAGAAAATTCCACTCAAAATTGAATGTTTTAGCTTGTTGTGTGTGGGAAATTCTATTAGTACTTGTGATAACCTTTATTGCTGGGGATGGACGGGGCCAAACTGCTGTTGTTTACTCATGACTGATGAGGAGTCTGTAGATCATCTTTTTGTATCATGTTCCTTTGCGCGGGCAGTTAGGACTGCTCTTAATACAAGTCATAGTATGGTTCTCACTTGGAATGAAAGAAGTTTGCTGGAGAATTTTAATGTTTGGACTGAGAATGTAAACTGTCTATTGTATCTGCCTTGTTTTTACATTTGGAGTATCTGGAATGCTTGGAACAGGTTCATTTTTTAGGATATTGTCCCTAGAATGGATACTATATGTTATAGGATCATGGATCTGGTACATTCATATCCGGTCAACGATAAAAAGTAGGTCTCCAGGGTTATTGCACCACCGCTGATGGTTAGCTTCCCATCGGGCTTCTTCGATGGTGTTGATGTCTCCAATTTTGATGGAGCTGGTTTTACATTACACATAAGATCCACTCATCTCTTCCATGCACAATTAGGCTGTGGTGTCAGCACAAACACAAGGGTTGATTTATTGGTCCTCTGGGCACTACTGGTATTTGTGGACCTTGGGCCTTCCTTCTCTCTTCATCTGCGGAGATTCACAAGTGATCATTAATTGGGAAAACTTTAAGGCTTGTCTTGATGTTGTGGACTTGGATTACTGGGGTGATCGAATTGCTGAAGTAAAAACCTCCTTCATATCCTTAAACTTCAAACATGTTTACAAGGAGCACAATTAGAGTGCTAATAGTTTATCCAAGGAAGCTCTATCACTTGTGATGGAGAAACTTCTGTTTGAGGAATTTTTTGATGGTGAATCCATCGGAAGGAAAACTATCTTGTTCTTTTAAGGGATGTGAGACATCATGGATGATGATATTTCTATTACTCATTTCGAGTTTGTTATGCCTTCTCTGTGCATTGGAGAGATATTCTTTGGCATACTTTTGTTTATTCTGGGGACCTTTCACCCCCAAGAGTTTCCTTTGATAAGCTTCCAAGACTATGATTGTACTCCCTTGGAATGTGTTGTAGTTTCTTGGATGAGAGTGTGAGGTATTGCTGAAGCTTGGTCAAGCCCTTTCCTCATGATCTGAGATATTGATAATATTAGTTTTTAATAGATAGATGTATCTTTAGCAGTGTATTATATACCTTTGATTCATAATTGAATATCAAGAAATTACTCTTTTTCTAGTGAAAAAAAATATGTAATTAATAATTTAATTAATTCTAATACGTTTCTAGTTTGATTTTTTTTAAGATGAAGCGCATAAGTTTATATTAGAGACATAAGCATCCTTTGGATTTAGTCTTTACCATCATATCTTACATATAACAATTAACATTATTGTCTCTTACCCTTCATATATTTATATATTTAAAGTGTGATAGTTAATATTTTGATGTTTTAATATATATATCAAAAGTTTTGATTGTAAATTAGCTTTGATACTTTACGACATCTACAAAGAAATAACCCATTTGTAATTCTTATGGTTGAATATATTATATATTAAATATAATTTTTTAATTAAAATATAAAATTAATTTCTAGTATATTATTTATTTGTGTTGATTATTTGTTAGAATAAATATTTCTAGTAAGTTTGTAATTTAGTAAATTAGGATATCACTTAATTTGTGGTTAATGAATATTGATAAGTCATAAGTTAAGTATGATTAACAAGTTATATGTTATTTGTTTTTTTATGTATAGTTGTAATTACTAGTTGTTTGTGCTTTTGGTACTTGTTATTACTCGACTTCTTATAGTTAAACAGGTTGTTTGCCACTGCCCATTATATATGTATCAGCTACCCATTTTTTATTCTTTTTTTTTTATATTTGTTTATTTCGAATTTGGAATGACACCCATAAAATCAATCTGGATAGTACACTTATCTCATCCGCAATCTAGGAAAATCATACTTGCTACTCCACCCCAAATTCTAAAATATAAACACATATCGGTGTAATGAATTGCGTTTCTTTATAAACTCCACAAACTTAAGGAACTCATATACCTTAAAGTTTTTTTTTTCTTTTTTTTTTGGCTCGAATCTCCCTAACTTGTCCATGTCGTTGATAATTTAATTAGTTGTAAACCAATATATGTCTAATTTGAATTTCTTTAAATTAAGTGCACAAGTTTACACTAGCAAATTTATTAGGAACATCACAAATATGGAAAACATCCTTTGGATTTAGTCTCTACCATCATATCTTACACTTAACATTATTGTCTCTTGCCATTCAAAGCACAAATTTAAAGTGTTATATATATATATANATTAAAAAAAATAAAAATATTAAGTAAATCATTAAGGAGTTGTCTAACTAGGGGACGATTTTGACTTTTCGGCTGATTTTTAGCCAGAATCTGGTGAATTTAACTTACAAAATCTTGTAATTTTTGTTGTTTGTTGGGCGATTTTAAGTGCGGAAATGAAATCACGTGACATGAAAACCCCCAAACACCCACACTCTATAAAATCTAGCAATATTTTTGCAATTTTTGAAAATTCCGTGAAGATTCATAGCCGAAAACGAATAAAAACCAGCCAGAAATAAGGGAAAAATCGTCCCCTAGTTAGACAACTTGAATCATTAATACATGATTTATTTATGTTGTTTATTAGTTAAAATAAATATTTCTAATGAATTTGACAACTCGAATCATTAATACATGATTTATTTATGTTGTTTATTAGATAAAATAAATATTTCTAATGAATTTGTAATTTAGTAAACTGGCACATCCATTTAATTTGTGGTCAGTGAATATTGATAAGTTATAAGTTAAGTACCATGAACAAGTTATATGTTACTTGTTCTCCATGCATAGTTGTAATCACTCTTTGTTTATGTCTTTAGTACTTGTTATCTCTCACCTTCTTATAGTTAGACAGGTTGTTTGCCACTACCCATTATCCATGCATCAACTACCAATTTTTTTTTAATTATTGTTTTGTTATAATTGTTTATTTTGAATTTGGAACGACGCCCATAAAATCAATCTGGATAGTACACTTGTCTCACCCACAATCTAGGAAAAACATACTTGCTACTCCATGCCAAATTCTAAAATATAAACACATATCGATGTAATGAATCGAGTTTCTTTATAAACTCCACAAACTTAAGGAACTCAAATACCTTAAAGTTTTTTTTTGCTCGAGTCTCCCTAACTTGCAAAAGTGGTCTATTGTCTGAAAAACCATGACCCAGGGGCATCTAAGCCGTCAAAATCACCCAGGGATCGCACCCAGCCTAGACTGTACTGGCCTCAACTTTTTTGGATTTTGGGTATCGCCTCACAATAAGGAGAATTGAACTCAAGTTTCCTTATAGACAAAACCTACACCTTAACCGAGTAAGCTAACAAAAACTGACTTAAATTTTGTTCCTGTCATTTAAAAAAGATTTTTCAAAAACAATTCTAATTAAAAAATTTCCCAAGCAATTACTCCACCCACAAGACTAATGGCTCGCTTGGAGAGACCATCAGCCATCTTGTTGAATTCATGATAAATATGGTGGAAGGAAATGTTATTAAAAGACATAATCAACCACTTAACACGACCTAACCAGTTGTGCAAATCCATAGATTGGATAGAGTGGACCTCGTTGACCCAATCCACAATAACTTTAGAGTCCCCCGACACCGAGAAACTAGGAAAAGTTATAATTCCTAGCAAAGCATAACATACCCCAGAGAGCCAAAAGTTCAGCTTTAGTATTAGTGCCCAAACCAACATCCATCCATAACAACATGTGATTCAAATTCAGCCTAAGAACCATACTAGCACCATAGTGGCCATCCTTCTCGGACTCGCCAAAGAAACCCAACATCTTATTTTCATAAAAAATGGGAATCTGGTATGCTTGGTTCTATCTTTAGTCATGGTGCATTTGAAATCCAACAAACAAGAGAAAGCCTTAAAACAAATACTGCAGACTTCCACTTGACCCTGCTGAAAGAGGGCAATATTTCGAGCTCTCCAAACCTCTCACATAATTACCAAAGAATAGTCAATGGGGAGAAGAGAGGCCTTCATCCAAAGATTAAGATTCCCCTCCAAACCTTTACATCCCAACTCAAAGACAGGTTAAAGTATAAACAAAAATGCGACCATACCTCCTAAAAGAAGTGACAATCCCCAAACAAATGCTCCACTGACTCTAGAGCTGATAGACATAAAGTGCATCTTCCAAGACCTGAATAACCTCTGGTTTGAAGTGAATCGCACGTCAAAATCTGATGGTTAAGGCAAAGCTAAGAGAAGCATTTAATCTTCCATGGAAGTTTCACTTTCCAAACAAGAGAAAACCACCAACAGGAATTATGTTCCCATTGTCGCTCCACCAAAGATTGACAAGTCAGTTTGGCCGAAACAACACCATTTTTCTTATTAAAATACCACACCAACAGATCACTGCAGTTAGTCAATGCAACACCAATCGAGTACAAATGGGATACACAATTATCCCACTCCAGATCCAAATCCCCTTGCAGTCTTAAAACCTTTGACGAAATCCACCCTGGATCCAAATCCTCACTTACCACAGAAGCCTGTTTGATAACCACAATATTCCTTTGATGCAAATGAGAAATAAGACCACAAGATAACCTAAAACAATGCGATAAACCAACAATCGGATCAACCCCGACAAATACTTGATTCCCTCTCCCAACCTGCCAACAAAGATCAGAGAGAATGAGGGGTAACACAGACAACAGGCTTCGCCAAATAAACGAGGAGTTAGAAACCTTAGTGTGAGCATCACACGTCCAAAGCTCCCATGGAAATCTTCATAAATATTTGGCCTTAATCATGCTCCCCCAAAGACCAAGAACGAAGAGACCCCTCCATAAGCTTTTAGCACACAAGGATTGATTAAAAAGACTAAGTTGTTTATCCCCCAGCCGCCCCATGATTTCAGCTTGGATAAAGAATCCCAACCTGCAAGATGAAACTTAGAAACCTTATGAGTACCAGCCCACAGGAAATGAAAAATAAGACTTTTAATTTCAACGATCACCCCCTCTGGGACACTTATAAAGGAGAACCAATAGACAAGGGTACACTGAAGGACCGAGGTGTTCAAGATAAATCTCACCCCAAGAGAAATCCACCTCGACATCCACTTCTTCATTCTCCTCTGAAATTTCCTAATGAGCCAACATTAATCCACCCTTTTGTAATAATTTGGCTTAAGGAGATACCCAAGGTAAGTAAAACCAATATCCAAAATGTTGCATCTTAAAAGGGAGGAGGTTTGAGAGGTTATCAATTAAACCCTGATCATTGCAATAGAAATGAACACAAGACTTTCACGAGCTTAAAGACGTGCCAGATGCCCCACATAAAATATTGACCATTTTCATAATATGACCCAATTTAGAAAGAGATCCATCCTTGAAGATCAAAACATCATCGACAAAGAGAGTATGAGCCAGGAAAAGAGAGCATGCCACTTTAATACCTTTAATCGACCGATTCTCCTTGGCCTTAAGGAGAAGTCTGTTGAGGCCCTCAATAACCTGTAAAAAAAGATAGGGTGAAAGCGGACACCCTTGGCAGATGCCACGAGATCCCTTGAAAGGACAAAGGCTATCCATTGATAAGAACAAAAAGACTGGCATAAGAGACACAAGACATAATCCACTGAGTAGTCTCATAAGAGAGACCAACCTGAAGTAGTATAAGACGAAGAAAGGACCAATCAACCTTATCCACATCCAATTTGAGAATGAAGGCAGATAATTTCTTCATCTTCACTGAATTTATAACCTCCTGAACAATCCCAACCGCATCCAAAATTTGAGGATTGGACAGGAACCCAAACTGCTCAGCAGACAAAAACCTTCCCAGAGTAGGTTTCAACCTTTCTACAATAATCTTCTATATCAGTTTATACAAAATATTACACAAAGAGATCGGTCGGTGCTCATCAAAGGAAATTGGTCTGTCCATCTTCAGAATAAGAATGAGAATAGTTGAGTTCAAGTTATTAGGGATAATGCCAACCTTCCTAGAATCCTCAATGGCTTGAATTAGATTGGTTCCCAGAAGATTGAAAAAGTGCAGATAGAATTTCATCGTCCAACCATCGAGCCTCATACTCTTGTCCTTGGCAAAACCCTGCAAGGTCTCAAAAACCTCGCCCGAAGAGATAGGACCCCCAATAACTTCACAATCAGAGCTGTCGAAGAAGGAGGGATAATTCTTAATAGTTTCCAATTGATCACAAATGTTGATAGTCTTTTGATCATGGTAAAGATTGCCAAAGTAATCATTGGTCGCAGACTTAATAGAATTCCAATCATACACAACTACACCCCCATCTCCTTTAGCTTCCTAGATAGAGTTGGAAAGACAACGTTTGTTGGCAAAATTATGAAAGAATTTAGAATTATCTTCCCTAGCCTGCAACCAAATTGCCTGACTCTTTTGCCTAAGAGTTTCCTCTTCATGGGCAAGGATTACCTACTTTCACAAATAAAGATCCTGCAAATACTTTTTCCGATCCTCATAGAAAAACTGACCATCAACAACCTCCTCCAAATCCTGAATAGAACCTTCAACCTCACATAAGGATTTGTCAATTTCCTTCTTCTTGTCCTTTTCCTAGCAGATCACCAGCAGGCACAATTTGTTCAATTTAAAGATTAGACTTTGCATTGGATTAAGGTGAAACAGAGCTTCCACAGAAAGACAATTGCAACTCTCCACAACCAACTCGTTAAATGCATCTTCCTTAAGCCAAGTGGGGTTGAACTTAAAAGGATAGGGACAAAAACTCTTGTCAAAATCCAGTTGCAAGATAACAACCTTATGATCATAGAAGCCTGTAGAGTAAGACCAAGACCAGTACCTACCCAGCTGATCATGACAAAGGGACTCAACCTTGAAGAAATGGTAGAGCCGCTTGGAAATACCCACTTCCCCACACCTACCATTCAACCAGGTTGGAGACAAAAACATAGGGACCACATCTAACAAATGCACATCCCCAAAAAGAACCTCAAAGAAATCAGTAAGAGGATCGAGAATACGACTAGCCCCCCACACCTCCTTCTAGAACATCATAAAATTGAAATCACCTATAATAACAAGATTCGGCAACGGGATCATACCAAAACAATTAACCACATCCCAAAACTGCTTTTTGTGAGCATAAGAACCATATACATTGATAAAATGAATAGGAGCATTAAGCCATTTAAGTTTACCTGCAAGTAAGATACCTGGACACGAAGAATAAGCTTTAAGGTAAGCAACACGAGTATTCCATGCCACTAAAATGCCCCCATAGTGACCCATCGCATCACAAGCACTGACCCTCCAACTAGGTCTTAGACACAAAAAATAATCACAAGCATTAGATCCCGAAGTCATAGTTTCCTGTAACATAACAATGGTCGGCCTAAGAAGGTCAAGAAGTATTTTAAGGGCAGCTCGCTTCGGGCCACTGCCTAGCCCTCTGACATTGAAGGAGATACAATTCATCCATACACCACCGAGAGGGTCGTTGATTCTCTAAGAGCCCGATAAGGCGAAGAGGAAACATGAACGAAACTAGAGGGAAGCCCTCTTTCAAACAAAGAAACAACCCCCAGATTAATAAAAGAAGCCTCCCTAATGGACTCTTTGACACCTTTCATACTAATCAATTCCCTCTTAGACTTCCTTGGCTTCCTAACAGAAACGTTAGCAAACCTAACCGAGGAGATGGGAAAGACTTTCGGGCTAGTGGACTCCTCTGTCATGAAAATAGGCAAAGGAGAGGATAGTCCTCGAAAGGAGAAAGCGAGATCCTCAGCGCAAAGAGTCGAGGGATCCCCTCTCCAAGGAGGAGAAGAAATAGAAACCACTTCTATATCATTCTCTGAAGAAGAATCTGAAATGGAATTAAGGGATAGAGCAATGCCAAGGAGAGGAGACGAAACATGACAAAGAGGAGGAAAATCCTGACTACAAAAGAGGGGTACATCTAAACCCACCGCTGGACAGACAAAGGGGAAACAACATGAGCGCAAGGAACATCACTCACAAAGACTCCCCTAACCTCCCTCGAATCAACAGAATGATGAAAATCCCCAGAACCCAAGGTCGTAGCCTCCTTAGACTCATCACCTTCCAAAATAGATAAGGAGCTAAGAATGTCGATAGTTGAAATAAACTTTAAAAGTAAAGGAACGAACGAGGCGAACTTACCAACGAAGGAACATGCAGAATCCTTTTCCAACAAAATAGGAAAGGGGACTTCTTTATCCAACCCCATAGATCCATCACCAACCGGCTCCTCCACCTCCAACAAGGTTGAATTAGGTATACCCCTCAACAAACAAAAAGCTTCAGAATGTCTAGTGTTGTGGCATCGATGACATCGAAAAGGAACCCTCCAGTAATCGAGCCTTTGGACGAAGGAACCCCCTTCCAAGATAACCTCAAGCTCAACCAGAAGACCCTCCGTCGTATCCAATTCCACCAAAACAGGAGGAGAAACCCACTCAAAACCAATAAGCTGCTCATCTTCCATCATAACAAACTTACCTATAGCATTAGCAATTCCATAAAACCTTTAAGATTTCAACACTGAATCGAAAAATCCGGTAAAAGAACCCAGAGGTGACATTTCAACAATTTCTCAAACCGAGGGTTGAACCCCACGTGCCAACGACTAAGGACAAGAGATCCATGACCTAAAACCCAAAATTGCCTTTCAATAACCCACCGGTCTTCTTCGTATAGAAACTGAAAGATGACCCATCCATTAACCATGAGCATTACCTTTGGGATGGACTTCAGAATCGGCTTCCAACATTCACACACCCACACCAAAATGGCCTGTCGAGAAAGATTCAAAAATTCAAAACGTCCCACCAACGCCTGTTGGGACAAAGCAACCACCATGTCCAAAGTGATGTCCTTGCCGAGCACACAAACCGGACAACCTTCCTTCACCTTTTCAAAGGAAAGATTCTAAGATTGAATAGAGCCAAATGGGGGAGAAGCCCTACCCAGGGACAGGACCTCCTTCCTTGTACCCAAAATTTCCTTAGAAAAATCCAATGAAGAACAAACCCTACTAGTCGTCCTGCCATGCAGAGGCTCCCCTCCAACATCATTAGAGGGAACCAAGACAGGCGCGACAAAAACAAACTTTGAATAGTGTACTCGCTCATTAGGTTTGTGCGCACACCGGGCGAGAAAGGAGCCACTTTCAACATTGTAAAAACATCGACAAGATGAACGGAAACAGCCCTACCCGCAGGAAATGCACACCACAACCATGACGAGAAACCACCAAAAACCCCGAAACCAGAACCGCCAAACCGATCACCAAAACGAGACGAAAAGAACAAAAAAGGAAAAAAAGACTAAGTTCCCATTTTTTATACTCGTTGGTACTAGGTTTGTCTGGCTAACAAACTAGAGTCCAGTTTCTAGACCACGTGACAAGCCAGAGGATAGGTAAAACGAAGGTCAAGGAGGAGAGGAAAGAGTTAGACAATTGATGCCAGTGAAAGTTAAACAACAATACCTTCCCCCTCAAAAACCAGTCGTGCCCATCATACCTCGAAAAAACGCATAGACACAAAACACTACCCACAAAAGCTACCAGACCGACCTGCATCCATGGTTTCCACCATCCGAGCTAGGATTTCCATCAATCCATGAAATAATGATGGTGCGGCTGCAATACATGGCACGAGGTTGAAAGATCTTTGTTTTTATAATAAACTATAAACGTCGCATTCATTATGAACCTAGCTACTAAACTAGCTCGTATATCATACCATTTAAAGGAAGATGGAACATATACTACCGTTAATCTTTCCATTCAAGGATGAATAAAACATGACTAACCGTCACTATCCCCTTGGAGTAATGTCTCTTTTACCAGTGGGACCAAGTAAGTTTTTACGTTTAAAACTCTTGTCTCTATCTATATTTCTCTATGTGATATACATCGATTTTTTTTCTTCTAAAAGTAAATGTATTAAAAAAGGTTTTATCCATACTTTTGATAACTTCATAGTAATGTTCATGAGAACTTTTTATTAATAAGATGGAAATATATGATAAGTTTTATAGTTAAGTTCTTATTAATAAATGGAAATTTATAAATTTCATTAAAAAAAAATTAATGTATTTTTTTTAAATTTATTAATTTTGTTTATTGATTAACTTATTTTATATATATACTTGAAGTACAACTTCCAATAATAATAATAATAATTTATATAATATCTCTAAAATAATAGGATAAAACTCTTAATAACACCAAAAATATTTATGTATAAATGATTATTGTGTCATTTTGTGTGATAATAACTATACAATTATTGTATACTTATCATTATATAACATCTGTATATAAATTAATTCTCACTCATTGCTCATGTGGACCAGTATTATTATTTACTTACCTATGTGGCACCTTATATTAGCTCGAGTGTCATATCATACTCAATTAAACTCATAACATAATATCCCTGGAAAATGGCTTTATCCTTTATATATATATATTTTATGAAACTTGGAAATAAGGCTTTCCTCTTGTTCTTTTTTGTCAATTCATTCCATTCTTTATTATTCATCCATCCATATTCTATTCTAGTTGGTGTCATTATGTGATAGTTTGATGTCACGTAGTTGCTTTGTCTTTCATTCCATGCATTGTTGTATTTTTGTTAATTTGTTGTAATTGTTGGTCTTGTCACATACATCATTCTCATTAAATTTTGATTCATTTGTGTTACTAATTCTAGCCTCTACTTCTATGGAAGTGATGGTGTTGTTTTCTATTTTCTTGCCTTCCTTGTCAATTTTCTCGATAATTGTAATACTCTTAACATTAAAACAAATAAATTAAAAAGTCAACTGTCTTAACATTAGAAGAAATTATACTTATTTATTTTATTTAAAAGATAAACAAAACCAAGATAGAAGTTTTTACATCTACATTCAAACCCCATACTTGATATAGGATTATACACACTATTCAATTGATGGCACACACATTGCTAACTTTAGTTGTACTTCATACACAAGTTCCTTTAACCATTCCCTTGAGACACAATTATTCCTCGTGAGGTTCTCTTAAGTATACAAGATAAAGGATATTATCCCACAAGGCAACAACATAAGCACATTCCAATAAATTCTAATTAATTTTTTTTCCATACATCGTGAAGCAACTTTGTCCTCAAGTTTGGCCCTCCTATGCCTAACACTTGATTTCACAAGCATTGCTAAAATATCATTTCCAATATTTTAATTGTGTACTACTTACTCTTGTAGAGTGTAATACCTCAGTTTTGAATATTTGGATTCATTAGATCGGATTATGTATACAATGTAAATATGTGTTCATAATGTTGGGAGTCAAGCCATATTGTCTTAAATAAGTGATCCCATGTGTAAGTGATGTAAATATGTTGTATGGATTCATAGTGCGAAGCTCAAGTCTAAGGGTTGACTAGTGAATGGTTGGCACATAATTGCTATCATTGTGCTCTTTATGTACCATGTGGTAGACCTTCAACGGTGTGCTCAAGATATGTATATATTGTGTTGAAAATTAATAAGAAGGTCCAAAATGGTTGTCGAGAACAAAAGAAAGCTATGAGTCCATCAAATGGAAAGAGCAAAGGAGGTCCAAGGTGGGGGCACAATCAATCTTATTTTGCCTAAGAACTATTACATTTTTATGATGTGCTTTATTTAAATATCATCCACCATCTTTGACTTAAAACCCAAACATTGAATGCATGTGATGGTTGGTGAGGAAGTCTACCTCATATAGTTATGAAGGCATGGGAGTCAGGTACAAGAAGTGTAAGAGCTCATCCTTAGGTAAATTTGGACACCCATTATTCTCATGCACAATCTTCCCATTCTAATCCCAATTCACTCATTCATCTCTTACCATTCTCTTATGTCCATTCTCCATTGAAGTTCTGAAAATTGAAACCTCGCATTTTAAATTAATATGCAATCCTATAAATGACAAAAAACTAGCTATGGGAAAGTAATTTGTGGACCTAGAAAGACAAATGGATTGTAGCAAAGGAGCATAAAGGTTGGGTTTTTAGAAACCTCCCTTTCCGCTAATAGTTGTTGGTCATTAGGTGACTTGGAGCCAAGGTATATTTCTACTTGGTTATTCTAGAAGATAAACAACAAGATAGGCTCTTCCTACCTACACTGAGAGCATTATAATGGAGAATACTCCCAAGTCATTGCTGAGAAAAGAAGAGAGATATCTTCTTTGTGTTGTGTGGGTAGTGGATGAGAATGACACAATTATTTGATGGTTGGATGGTTACCTAGAGTGTTTAGTTGTAAACAAATCCATTGAGCTTGACAGAAATTGGGTTAGTTGAGTTACATGTGACTCCATCTCCTGTTTCATTTATTCTGGTAGCCTCATAGCTTGGTTTGGAGGTGGCATATGTAGTGGATGTTGAAAATTTGGCCAGAACTTGGTTGTATACGATTAGTTTCTTGGGATATCTTGGTTAAATGCTAGGTGTCACGTCTATTCTCTTCATTCTCTATTTATAAATTTGCAATTAAGTTTTTATATTTGTTTATGAAAGAAATTAAAAATGGAATCCCTAGTTTAAATGGATTATGCATGTTTATTTCTAATGCATTTGTAAATTCATGCATGTATGAATTCACCTGGATTTAGAGTTTAACGCATTTGAATTTATATAGAGATGTTTTACATTGGGTAGAGTCCCTACCCCATGGGTTGGTAATCCTTTGAATGGGACAAGATAACTTAGTATCAAAGACAAAGTTACAACACTAGGGTTGTTATGGGAAATGTGAAAAATGACCAACACCGAGTTTGCTTGGAGAAGCTACATAAAAATCAAGGTTATTTAGTATACTTAGTTTCAAAATTTTGTTGACGTTGATGTCATCGAAGGCCAAATGTCAACCTAGGGAAGCTCAAACATTTGAAAATTCTAGGTTTTTATCTATTTATATCATTGAAACCTTTTGAATGTTTCCCATCAAAGCATTAGAGTGGAATTAAGCTCCTTCAAAGGGTCTATGAAAGACAACTTTGAAAATGGTTGGGCATCACGGCCTTTTCTTTCAAGAGTCATGTGGCTTCACCCTTAGATCCTTGAAGCTCTGATGTTGTTATTTTGAATTGACCAAAAGATCATTTTTTTAAAATGTGCCAAGAAACCATTTACTTCGAAGCAAACCTATGAACTTTGTTTCAAAAAGGGCCAATAAATATTATTTGAAGTGACCCAAAGTGTCTTATTTAAAAAAGTTGTCTAAATGTCTTATTTAAAAAGTGAATGAAGTGTCGCATTATACCTGCTGACATGCGGTGTATCTTGTAATCAGTTTGGCATTAACGGGCTATTTGTTGCTTTGATCGGCTATTAGTTTGCTTCAACCGTCATAATTTATCCTGATTTTTAGAAAGTTCATGATTTTATGTGCTCTGCTTATCCAAAGTTCTTTTGCATTCTTCACTTGACCTCTTATTCTAAGGATGATAGTAAAATGCTCAATGTCCATGCCAAGCATTGAATAAAATTTAAATTAACTCTGCCATGTGCCAACTACCTTTACACATGCATTGACATCATATTTGCATTGACTAGTTTAACCATCATGAATTAACGTTGAGATCTACAAACCAAATCTATTATATGCATTGTAAGAAATATAATAATTACCAAATTTAGCCTCTAGTTTTTACACTTTCCTGACCATGGAAGTTATTCTCCTCCAAGTTTAGGATACTACTACAAGTTCAAGAGAACATCCACAACATATGTACAGGTATAGCATTATGAAATGCTCCTACTCTAGGTACCATAAAATTGTAAAATCGTCTAATTTTCTAGAAGACATTAGCAAAATTCTCATTTTAAGCTATTTCAGGTACTATACAATTGTAAAATCATTTCATTCTCTAGAAGACAATAGAAAAAATCTCATTTTAAATATTCAAAGAAAAAACATCCCATAGAAACACGATTCATGTTAAATGAGCATTTGTAGGCTTACATAGTTCACTAGTCTTTATGATCTCCTTGGAGCACAATGGCATTTGTTTGATGAGATGTCTTCTTTCTATGAAATATGGGTGGAACCTAGGTTATTCTTCTTTCCCCCTCACTTCTACCTTTGTTGATACAAATGATACAGGAACATGTATTCTATGAAAACTTTTGCATTTTGACCATTGTCATACTAGGACTATAGTCAATGAAATTACTTTGGTTTTATGGAGCCATGAGATGATAAGAGAGTGAGATGCGATTCTTACCAAATATGCGATTGAAATCCCTAGCGACAAGCCTTCTTGTTTTGTGGAATAGTGTCCCTGAGATTTAAACCTTGGCCTTTGTGACCAAAGAATTCAAAATGCATTGCATTACTCTTTAATAAGCCTTTTGATAAGTGTAATTTTCTGTTGAATTTGTCTTCTTGCTTTTCATCTGAAACTTCAATTTCCTACACAGTAATTTTAGAGTATGAAATAACAGAATAAATTTATTAATTTGAAAGTGAATCAATTGTCATTTAGTAGGTAAATGAGTTGTATCGAGAGTATAGCTTTGAGAATTTTTTCTGCAAATTTAATGGAACAAGATTGCAATAAACTATGTTGTACTACGCCTTGCCATGAGCAATGTGCATGAATTTGTACCAATGTGGAATTTTACTCCCACTTCCATTGTCGATGAAGTACCTACAAATGTAAATAAACATCCTGAAAGCATAGATATATAACTCATCGGGTCTTCACATGCCCATTTCATTATCCCTATTAATGACATGAACACTCTGTAGAGTGTTTAAGTACCCCAAAGATGTTTTACGATTCCCTAGTACCACAACCTATTCCCTAGTACCGTAGAAAGAGTCCTTGGTGGGTTGAACAAGTGCAAAAATTCAAAGAGTCCAAATAACCCATTACGTGGTCATTTGTGTTTTAAATGAGGTCATGGTACCCTAGGAGAAGTCTAGGCGCCCCCACACCTTGGTACCCTTGATATGATAAGTATATGGTGGATACCTCCTCCTTGTTGATGTTAAGTATGTGTATGTGAAGTCCATTGAATCCCTCATGCCTTTGATGATGTCCATTAAAGTCTTTGACCTTGGAACTTATGCATAAGGTAACATGGTCTTTGGCATCTTTATGTGTGGAGTCTTGATGTCCTGTACAAATTGAAGAATTTAGGGGTATTAGACCAAGAATTTGCAAATAAACCCTTTATAGGGAGATATTCCTTGCCAATCCATTTCCGTTTATATGTGGTGCATCTTCTAACTCCTTACATTTGAAGAGATATGAATTTTTTAAGTTAGTGTACCCCACCTTTTTGGGTGAGCCGACCAAACATATGAGAATTTAATTATTTGTAATTTTGAATTGAATGTCAACCCAAGGCAATAGATTTCCTCCACAAACTATATAAATATAATATCAAACATTTTATTTGTTCATCATCAATTCTCTCACGAATTACGCAACTCTTGGAGAAAATGTGAAATTTTCTAAAGAAGAGTTTTTTGGCAATCTTCACTGAAATTGACATAACTTTCTCATACGGAATCAAAATTACAAAGTTCTTGGCTCGTTGGAAAGCTTGTAACGAGGGCTATGTGATGACATAATCTAAGTTTATTTTGGGTTTTCTACTATTTCTTCATATTATGATCTTTAGAAAGGTATGGTTCATTCTTCTGCGTTTCTCTTGTGATGGTACGTGTCTTTCATGGATAGAGTTCATATTTGATCTTAGTATGTGAGCCTCTATATTGTTATATATATCTGGATTCATTATGGAGGCTATGATGATGATGTTTCATATCTTTATGCTATGATGTGATACACTTTATGTTGATGATACACGTGATAATGATGTGCACTCTATGAAGTTGATGCACTCCTATACAATATGATGTACATGTATACCATAGTGTGATGGTGCTCTCCTATGCATTATGATGTATACTTGATGTTGATGATACATATACGTTGCACACTAAGATGATGATGAGGATGCATAACCTATGACGATAATGCATACCAATGATGATGATGCATGCCTTAGGTTCAGTGAAAGCAGAGAAAAATTACTTGTTCAATAATTGTGTATGATGAGGTGTACAATGATGTACATGAGTAGTGTATAACAGTGAAATGATATATTCGTATACAGTGATGTTTTTGTAGTGATTAGAGACCCGTTATTATCTACAACATGTTTAGTGATTGGTTTGACTCAGGTGGACTGAGTTTGGTGTGCAGACTCATATCGACTAAGTAGGATGATTGATTGATATAGCTTGATTGGACAGGTTATTGGCTTAGGTGTGGTGTAGCGATCAGACATTGATGAGAAAGTAATTAGTTGATGAGCAGTGGTTAGTAGTGGCATTTGTTGAGCATTGTGATACAGTTGTGGTACAGTGATCAGTGGTATAGGTGTTGATTAGTAGGTCTGCAAGATCAGTGCGGTTGTGGTTCAATAGTTCAGTGTATATATTCTTATCTGGGTGGTAGGACGGGGCACGGAAAGGATGTTGTAGCCTCCTTTCGGTTGAAGCTGGAAAACTAGGGAGTTGAAGCTTCCTTCAGGTTGTATCCTGTAAATCAGGGGATTGTAGCCTCCTTCCAGTTGCAGCTGGAAATTTGAAGTCTTTATAATAAGGGGGTCGTTGCCTCCTTCGAGTTATTTATGGAAAACTATTTTTAAAAGGCTTCCATGGTTTTACCCCCAGAACTTGGGTTTCCACGTAAAAAATTATTGTGTATTGTGTAGCTTGTTATTTTTATACACATTGATGATGTGTTGTGATTGGTGATCAACAACCTGCTTTTGATTAAAATTTTAAATTATAAAAATACTGATTCACCCCCCTCTTAATATCTCAACAACTGGTATCAGAGAAGGTTCCTTCAAAACAGACTAACCGCTGGAAGGTAATCATGGGCAAGTTTGCTAAACAAAGCAAATCTAGAACACCCTTGTTTGATGGGATCAACTATGAATTCTAGAGCATAAGGATGAGAGCCTTCATAGAAGCTCAAGGAATTGAAATATGGCAGAGTATCAAGAATGGATACAAAGTACCAAAGACCATTCCAACAAATGCAGAGGAGCTGGTTCAATACAACAACAACTCAAAGGCCAAAAATAATATCCTAGGTGCTATAGATGAATTCGTCTTCAACAAAGTGATGAAATGCCCCTTTGCAAAGGAAATGTGGGACAAAATCCAAACCAAATATGAAGGAGATATCAAAGTCAAGGAAGCCAAACTTCAAACACACAAAGGACAATTCGAATAGCTAAGGATGAATGAAGACAAAGACAGAGCAGCTTATATTCTTCAGGTTGATCAACTTGTGAATACCATCAGAGGTTTGGTAGAAGAGGTTGAGGAGGCTATAGTTGTTCAAAAATTTCTAAGAACTCTTCCAAAAAGGTTCAACCCCAAGATCTCTTACCTGAAAGAAAGAACATATCTGAATACTATGACAGTAGATCAGCTGCATGGGACCCTAGTAGCTTACGAAATGAGAATTGAAGACGAAGACACATCAAGAAAGGAAGCAACATTCAAGGTATCCTCCAAGCAAGTTAGGAAGAACAAATCAACAAAGAACAAGCCAACACGTGATGAATTTGATGATGAAGAAATAGCCAACTTTGTTCGGAAATTGAAGAGAGGCACTAGAAAATACAAAGGTAAACTACCTCTTAAATGTTTTTCATGTGGAGAGATAGGTCATTTTGCTTCTAAATGTCCATATGCAAAGAACTTAGATAGTGATGAGGATGACAATTTTAAACCCTACAAGAAGTACAATAATTACAAGAATAAGAATAGAAGGAAGTTTGCAAAGAAGAAAAGTCTCTATACAAAAAGGGACAACAACTCATCCAGTGGTGACTCCGACAATGACAGTGACAGTGATTTTGATGTTGAATGTGAACTAGATAAGGTACTCTTTATGGAAATAAACTTAGATGAGGATCCTAATAGTAATGAAGAATCCTATCTTGAGGCAAAACTTGTAAGCGCCTTAAAAGAGATGAAGAAAACCAAGAAGGAAAACATGATGCTTAAGGAAAATGAACAAGGGTTTGAACAAACCATTGTTGACCTGAAGATCAAACTAGAAGAAGCCAAAAGAATTGAAGACTCTCTTACTGAACAACTAATGGCAAATACAAAAGAAAAGGAAAATTGTGAGGCTGAGATAGTATCTCTGAAGAACAAGTTGCAGATGAAAGATATCTCAAAAGGTTATGAAAACATCTCCAAGGTTCTAGAACAAATCATCATCAATAAGAATCCATTCTTCGACAAGACCGGTATAGGGTAGAAACAAAATACCAATGAAGCCTCAAGCTCAATGTTGGCATACAACAAAAAGAAGCCAAGAAGTTATGCAGAAGTTGTCAAGGAATCCACAAATGAAGGAGAGATCAAATGCCAGCCAGAACAACCCTTATCAGAAGTAGGGCCAACAAAAAGACTAGGTCTCATAAAAGCACCTCCTTCATATGTTCCTAGGTATGGATACTTCTTTTATGGGCATTGCTTTACATGTGGAAGATTTGGACACAAAGCTGTAAACTGATTTCAAAGAAGAAAATTTGAGATAAGAAATAACCTTGCAAGCCCCAAACTACCACAATACAATAACAGATCCCTTGAGATCACAAATTTAATGTTACAAGTGTAACAACTTTGGACATATAGCCAGAGATTGTAGAATGGAGATATCAATAGTAAGAAATGAGGACATGCCCAACAAGGTATGGATCAAGCACAATAACAACTACGAATGTGGAATTGCTCTTCAAGCTCAGAATTACAGCTCTGGTAAATGGTATGTTGATAGTGGCTACTCCAAGCATATGACGGGTAATACATATGCTTTTTCCAATATTGAAAAAGATAAAGGATTTGTATCATTTGGGAATAACAATTCAACAAAAGTATTAGGAAAGGGCACAATAAAGCTCAGAAGTAAAAACTCCCTGGCTGAAAATGTCTTACTTATAGACAACGTGAAGCATAATCTGCTAAGCGTCAGTCAGATGTGTGATCAAGGACATGAAATCACCTTCAACTCAAAAGGATGCAAAATAAGGAAGCAATGATCAAGGAAATTGGTAGCCACAACCACTAGGACTACAAACAACATATATGTGTTGGATGAGATTGAGTCAGAGAAATGTCACTTGGGAAAAGAATATAAAAGTTGACTTTGGCACAGAAGAATGGGACATATACATTTTGACAACTTGGTCAAAGTTTACAAAAACCAAGCAGTTCGAAATATGCCAGAAATTACAAATCCCACTAACTCTATATGTGAACAATGTCAACATGGAAAACAAACAATAGTACATTTCAAGACAAAAGAGCATTCTTCTACAAACCGTTGGAGCTCGTTCACACTGGCCTATGTGGACCAACAAAGAGCAAAGGACTGAATGGTGAAAAATATTTCATGCTGCTTATTGATGACTACACCAGGATGACATGGGTATGTCTTCTCAACAGGAAGTTAGAAGCTTTTGGATACTTCAAAACATTCAAGGAAATGATCGAGAATGAGATAGGATCATGAATTAAGTGCCTCATATATGACAACAGTGGAGAATTCACTACAGATGAATTCAAAAAGTACTGTGAAGAGCATGGAATAAGGAGAAAATTTTCACTAGCCAGAACGCCTCAACAAAATGGAGTTGCTGAAAGAAAGAATAGATCAGTAATGGAGATGGCTCAAACCATGTTGTATGAATCCAAGTTGATTTTTTTTTTTTGGGACACACAGTTCATACAACAGTACACATCTTGAATAGAGGATTACTAAGAAGAAAAAATTATAAAACTCCCTACGATCTGTGGACAAGAAGAGCGCGAAATGTACGACACTTCAGAATTTTTGGAAGTAAGTGCTACATCAAAAGAGAATATAAGAAGATTGTAAAATTTGATTCTTGAGTAGACGAGGGCATTTTCAAAAGGAAGCTTACAAATGCTACAATTTGAGATTAGACAAGGTGATTGAAAGTATCAACGTGAATATAGATGAGGGCAGGCTAACATAAGCCAGAGAAGACTTCAAATAATTAGATGATGAAGAAGAGGAAGTTTTTGATCAGAAAGAAATGAAGAAAATTAAAATGGAAGAACAACTAGATGAATAATAACTCTCGAAAGATGAAGAACATAATCAACCAATTGTGGAACAAGAAGAACATAAGGATCAACGGATACCTAAGAACAATGCCAGAAGAATCATCCTTTAGATAAAATTATTGGTGATAAGGATGTTGAAATAGGAACTAGAAGAAGACTATCCGGAAAAAATGAGTACGTACACTTCTCTCTATTATCTACAACTGAACCAGGAACTTTTGCAGAGGCCAGTACATATGAACAGTGGGTCAAATCAATGGAAGATGAATTAGATCAAATTAATAAGAATGAAACATGGGAACTTGTTCCTAGACCAAGCAACAAGAATGTGATTGGCATAAGTGGGTTTTCAGAAACAAAATGAATGAAGATGGATAGGTGATTAGAAACAAAGCTCGATTGGTTTGTAAAGGATATGCTCATATCGAAGGAATAGACTTTGAAGAAACATTTGCACGAGTAGCCAGAATGGAATCTATCAGAATGATATTATCTTATGCTTGCTCCAAAGACATTAAAGTGTATCAGATGGACGTAAAATCAACTTTTCTAAATGGGGAATTAGAAGAGGAAGTTTACATCGAACAACTAGAAGGATTTAATCTTTCAAAAAACAAGGACTATGTATGTAGACTCAAAAAGGATTTATATGGGCTAAAGCAAGCTTCTAGAGCTTGGTACTCCATATTGGACAGGTACTTGCAACAACAAAAATTTAAGAGGGAAAGTGCAGATAGAAATTTGTACATAAAGCAGGACAATGACAACATACTCATCATTGAAGTTTATGTCGATGATAACATATTTGGAAGTGATGATGATTCACTGAGTCAACAATTTGCTAAGGACATGAAAAAAGAGTTTGAAATGTCATTACTCAGTGAATTGACCTTCTTCTTGGGACTCCGGATATCTCAAAGAACAGAAGGCATTTTTATTGCTCAGACGAATTACATCAAGGAAATTTTAAATAAATTCCAGATGGAAGATTGTAAACCTGTGAGTACTCCTATGATCACCGGTTGTAAACTCATCAAGGAATATGAATCTAAAGAAGTTGATCAAAGGCTCTATAGATCAATGATTGGTAGTCTGCTATATGTAACAACCTCAAGACCATATGTGATGCAGGCCATTGGATAAGTTGCAAGATTCCAAGCTGCTCCAAAGGAAACTCACATTATAGCAGTTAGAAGGATCTTCAGATATCTCAAAGGGACTATGGACTTTTGGACTTTGGTATCTAATAGGAAATGAACTAACATTGATAGCTTATTCAGATGCGTATTGGGCAGGATGTGTTGACAACAGAAGAAGCACCAGTGGAACAACATTCTTTCTAGGCAATTGTCTAGTATCTTGGTCGAGCAAAAAGCAGTCTTCAGTGTCCTTATCAACCACAAAAGCAGAATATGTATCAGCAACAAATTATTGTACTCATATTCTTTGGATGAAGCAAACCTTGCAAGCAATACAAGTGACATGTGATGAGCTAATTCCAATTGTATTTGACAATACGAGTGCCATCAATATCTCCAAGAATCCAGTCATGCACTCGAAGACCAAGCACATTCCTATCAAGTTTCACTTTCTTTAGGAACAAGTCACATAAAAGAATATAAAGTTGGAATATATTGGGACAAAAGAACATATTGCATACATATTTACGAAGCCTCAACATGACAGGGGGAGAAGCAATACTACAAGGAGTACCCTTTTCCATTTATTTCAGAGGGGGAGAAAAAGTTGAACAATGAAGGTAAAGGAAGACTGCTCAAAGGGGGATATTTGTGAACAAAGGAATCTCTTTCTAAGGGGGATATTTGAAGTTGTCATCAATGACAAAGGGGGATATTGTTGACTAAATTGTCATTGATGGAAACAATGTATATGCCAACATGTATTGGTTCCCCTTGAGGAGATCCCAAGGGTTAATTAAGTTTTAGTGTCCAAGGAGACCTATTGATCTTGTCCAATCCCAAGTTTGAATCCCTTGGAGTCCTTGGGACAATGGAAAAAATCCCTGAACACCCTTTAGAGTGTTTAAGTACCCCAAATATGTTTTACGGTTCCACAGTTGTTTCTATGGCTCCTCAGTACCAAAACCTAATTCCTAGAACCCTAGAAAGAGTCCTTGGTGGGTTGAAGAAGTGTAGAACTTCAAAGAGTCCAAATTACCCATTATGTGGTCATTTGTGTTTTGAATGAGGTCATGGTACCCTAGGAGAAGTCTAGGCGCCCCCACACCTTGGTACCCTTGATATGATAAGTATATGGTGGAGACATCCTCCTTGTTAATGTTAAGTATGTGTATGTGAAGTCCATTGAATCCTTCATGCCTTTGATGATGTCCATTAAAGTCTTTGACCCACCTTTGACCTTGGAACTTATGCATAAGGTAACATGGTCTTTGGCACCTTTATGTGTGCAATCTTGATGTTCTATACAAATTGAAGAATTTAAGGGTATTAGACCAAGAATTTTCAAATGAACCCATCATAGGGAGATATTCCTCACCAATCCATTTCCGTTGATATGTGGAGCATCTTCTAACTCCTTACGGTTGAAGAGATATCATTTTTTTAAGTTGGTGTACCCCACCTTTTTGGGTGAGCCGACCAAACAGATGAGAATTTAATTATTTGTAATTTTGAATTGCATGTCGGCCCAAGGAAATAAATTTCCTCCATAAACTATATAAATAGAATATCAAACATTTCATTTGTTCATCATCAATTCTCTCAGGAATTTCGCAACTCTTGGAGAAAAGTGCGAAATTTTCTGAAGAATAGTTTTTTGGGCATCTTCACTGAAATTGACATAACTTTCTCACACATAATCGGAATTACAAAATTATTGGCTCGTTGGAAAGCTTGTAGTGAGGGCTATGTGATGACAGAATCTAAAGTTTCTTTTGGGATTTCTACTATTTCTTCATGTTGTGATCTTCAAAAAGGTATGATTCATTCTTATGGGTTTCTCTTGTGATGGCACATGTCTTTCATGGATAGAGTTCATATTTGATCTTAGTCTGTGAGCCTCTATATTGCTATATATATTTGGATTCATTATGGAGACTATGATGATGATTTTTCCTACCTTTATGCTATGATGTGATACACTTTATGTTGATAATACATGTGATAATGATGTACACTCTATGAAGTTAATGCACTAATATACAATATGATGTACATGTATACCATAGTGTGATGACGCTCTCCTATGCATTATGATGTATACTTGATGTTGATGATACTTATACAATGCACACTGAGATGATGATGATGTATATTTGATGATGAAGATGCATACCCTATGACGATGATGCATATCGATGATGATGATGCATGATGATGCATGCCTTATGTTTAGTGAAAGCAAAGCAGAATTACTTGTTCAGTAATTGTGTATGATGAGGTGTACAATGATGTACATGAGGAGTGTATAGCAGTAAAATGATATATCAACATACAGTAATGTTTTGGCAATGATCAGAGAGCCGATATTATCAACAACAGGTTTAGTGATTGGTTTGACTCAGGTGGATTGAGTTTGGTGTGTAGACTTAGATCGACTAAGTTGGATGATTGATTGATACAACTTGATTGGACAGTTTATTGGTTCAGTTGTGGTGTAGTGATCAATGTATGAGCAGTGGTTGTTAGTGGCAGTTGTTGAGCTGTGTGATACAGTTGTGGTGCAGTGATCAGTGGTACAGGTGTTGATTAGCAGGTCCATAGCATCAGTGCGGTTGTGGTTCAGTAGTTCAGTGTCTATCTTCTTGTCTGGGTGGCATGATGAGGTAAGGAAAGGAGGTTGTAGCATCCTTCCAATTGAATCCAAAAAACTAGGAAGTTGAAGCTTCTTTCAGGTTGTAGCATGTAAATTAGGGGGTTGTAGCCTTCTTCAAGTTGCAGCTGGAAAATTGAAGTATTTATAATAAGGGGGTCGTTGCCTCCTTCCAGTTATTTATGGAAAACTATTTTTACAAGGCTTTCGTGGTTTTACCCCAGAACTTGGGTTTCCATGTCAAAATTATTGTTTAATGTGCAACTTGTTATTTCATACACATTGATGATGTGCTGTGATTGGTGATCAACAACCTGATTTTGATTAAAATTTTAAATTATACAAATACTGATTCACCCCCCTCTCAGTATTTCAACAGTTGTAGACAAAATTATGTAGAATCATTTCCTCTCTTAAATTTCATCTCCCTAATGCATTCAAAAGGTGTGCTTACACCTTTTGTTATAACTCAAATTGGCACTTCCATGTTTTTGATGACAATATTCCAAGACTAGCCAACACTTTTCCCTCTGAAAGAACTGAAGTTTGAGCATAAATGAAGCCCCACGCTCCTTTACTTCATGTAATGAGTGTGGCCACGCACCTTGCCCTTGAGCAGGGTGCATGGGCCAAGAAAGATGATTATTATTATTATTATTTATTTATTTATATATAAACCTCAAAAACTGGGAAGTTTTGACAGTATTATGGTGGTTGGACTTGTTTGAGACTTCCTTAATCATTTGGTAACCATCGCAACTATCATAAGCACTCATTAAAAATGGATATGGTGCACCAAGTGGGACCACACCTATTGTATTGTAATATTGGAGGAATCTTGCCATCATTCTAAATCCATTCATTCCCTCGCCCCTCAGTGATCCCTATCCCTAAGCACCCTTTTCCATAAGTATTGAAGTTGTCATCCTTATATGACTTATACCATGTACACATTTGGAGAATTAAAGTGTTTGGAAGCAGCAGTATAATTGACTCATGAGCATAGGAACCCAATAATTGGCTTTGAAAGGTACCTCAACAACAATAAGGTAACTGATGTATTGATTTCTTTGTTACATTCAATAGAAATTTGCTATCTTTCCCTTCTCCACATATAGGTGTAATGTGTTAAATATTTGGTTGTTTGAAATTTGTTAATCCTTTCCACGAATATTACTAAGGCTAGTTGAAATTGCACATATGTTCTTGTTTTGGTTAAGTTTTTCATCAAAGTAACAAGGTTTGCGAGGAGGGTATTTGGTGTTTCTTACAGGTTTCAAGTTGTTACAATGGAGTAGGTTGAAGGTGCAAAGTATGAGGAAAGAGGATCAAACTTTGAGAAAGGTTCCTCCTCTTCCTTTGTATATTTCTCTTTCATGTTTGCTTGTTGTCTTTCCTTTAAGGGTGGTGAAATATATCTCTTTGATTCTGATATGTCTGTGTAGAGAGCCACAAGATCAAGTGTATTCTATCTTAGTATGTTGGCGACCTCCCCTAGTCGTTATAAGGAAGTTTTTTCCAACAACACCGTTAACCCCTCCTTGTGTAGTCTCAAATTGTTCCAAGTGAATCATTGGCTTATGCCCTCCCTTCATAGTCTTGTCATGATAGCATAGTTCCCTCCACCCTTCTCATGGTGTCCACTTTTTAATACATGTGCATTTGATAATCATCACACAAACTCACACCATCTACTTTTCCATCATACATATTTGTTTGTATGGCGTGCTTCGAAAAATATGTGGGATGTAATTCACATTCATTGCATGTTTGTTGCCTCCCCCAAACATATCGTATTGTTGAACCATTGAGGAATCATCTCCCTCTCCCTCTTTGTTTCCTTGTCCTTCTATATTTCCCTCTTCCTCTCTTCCTTAATGAGACAACTATTCCCTACATTCTATCCATTGTTCACCAAGTGGCCCATATGACTGCCCCACCTCCACCACCAACTATGTCCACCAAAGTTCCAAACCTATCAAAGCGATGCAAATTATATGTAGAAGTAAAAGAATGCCATGATAGAGAGTTGTGATATTGTGGACCATATAAAGCTCGCAAACTGGGTTGTTCCAAGAACCATTCATATCTACCATAATTTTGCTCTAACTGCATTGCAAATCCTATGGGAGGTGTAAGAGGTCGATTAAAGTGTTATCCTATGAAAAACTATGATGAACCTACATTCGACAAATGTTGATAATGCAAGGGCAAGGGCCTATAAGAAATTGGACACATTATAGATGCAACTCATAATCAATAGAGCTAGTTAACCATTTGTACTAAACAAAACATGTATTAAATAGTCAATAATGTACTAAAAACAATGGATAAGTGAAGTTAAAGCAAGAGCACGAGTTTTTGAAATGATACTACATGTATGTAAGCAGGTTCGCCAATTGTTGGTTATGTTAATCAAAACTTGTACACAATCAGAACATTGATGGGTGTTTTGGGGTTAAAATTGTTTGATGTGTGGAAACCAATAAAGTAATATATATTTCAAGTCTCTAGTTAGTAGGTGTTTCACACTTGAAATGGTTTAACATAATTTTACTATTTCCTGATGACCCCTTTTTATTACCAAATGGTAGATTCCTTGAAAAAAAGAACTAGTCTATCAGGTGTCTATTGAAAATCATATTTATTACCCTCAAGAAATTAGTCGACAATCATATACAACTAAGTTAACTAGTAGAAATTAAAAATTGTAAACCAAAGAGAAGAATATCCACTTACTTAATCGATGACTAGCTTAAACAATTTTGCATGCAGACCTTGTCCTCAATCAATTACCGACTTCTTTATTTGAACAATAGTTGTAGGGATAACTCTCTACCCAACTAACCCCTAGTAGAAGTTGAGTCGTCCGAGTCTTCAACAATTAACCCTATGCCAAACCTGATGAGACCTTACTCTTTTTTCTATCAACCTCTATACAATAATCTCCTCCTCCTTAGCCTCCCTCTCAATAAGAGCACTCACAAACAACAACAAAACCATCACAAACAACCAATCAAACCTTGAAATCAATGAACAAGACTAGAGCCCCCACCTCTTGGTCTTGCCCTCTTTTTATTACTTATTTTCATGTTTTACTCAATTTCTTACTTATTGCATGGATGGCACACTTGTCATCCATGCACCTAGATTAAATTACAATGCACATATTTTTTTTTTTTTTTTACATTTTAATTGACCTCTTCACTACTACCATATGCTATTTATACTTACACTAATGTCCAAGGGCGAGTGTTACATACTACCCCCCTTTCAAAAATTTGTCCCAAAGTTATAACCCATTAGCAATAAATAAAAATACTTAATCAATTATGTAGAAAATAGGTAGTTTAGGTAGCTAGTACTATCATGAAGATGAGAGATTTATACATGTGACATCATGGTAGAAATCTCCCACTTGCACTAATAAATCATGACGCCTTAAGTTATGACATGCTCTTGATTAATTTCCAAGGTGACTAATATGTAATCAATCATAAAATTATGCATCAATATCATTACACACTTAAGCACTATTCAAGTCAAATAAAGGAAAATAAAAGTACACATTCTTGAAACTCCATCCTTCCTTACTCACCCTCATCCTAAGAATCATACCATCCACCACCTCCATAATCCTCCTTGCCTATACTATGGAGGGTTTCACTTGTCATGGCAAATACCCTCTACTATAAGTCGTTCGTGGATCATATGGTAGGCATCAAAATTTCCCCAAGAAGTTTATGCGGCTTAGGAACGTTCCCAACTTTCGATAAATGTGCATCCTCATCGAAATTAACCAACATTTGGTTATCGATGCACCAATCATGAAATCATGATCATTATACCCTAAGCATCTAGAAATATTGGCCTATACATGCTTCTTATGCACCCCTAAGGCACCAACCCTGGGCATTGGAAGTCCCTCCTTATGCCTCCCCCCTTGGGACTTCCTGAAAGTTTGAAAGAATCATTGGCATAGAATTAATTGTTGAATTTGCCCCTCGACCCATAAGATGTTTGTAATAGCCATTCTCATTTGTGGTTATGTCCCCCCTTGAAATCCCATAATGATTATCCTTTTTAGGCTCTTTGAATAGATGACTTGAAATAAAGTTTCACTCACCACAAATGAACAATCATTAGTAGCTATTTCCTCAAGATGAAATCCATTATGACTAATAAAGCACTATAATTGGTTATCTTATGTGATCACGAAGAATGCTTCGTCACAAGTTAACATTTTGCAATAGAATGCATGATTAGCCACCATCATGGAATAATATGCTGCATAACTAAGTTTTAATTAAACATTTTACTGAATACCATATGTTTTGTGATACTACCAAGAAATAACAAACCATGACACCATCGTGAAATCATTAAGCATCTTACTAAACTAATATGTCTTGAATTAACAACATATTATGCAATAAAGTACAATACTAAATATCACCATGAAATAGTAAATATAAAACTGAGTATCTCATGTTATCCTTACGAAATACTATCTTGAAATAAATAAGCATCATAATCTAGAATCACAAATCATACCACCATGAAATAATTAAGAATCATATTTAAGTATCGCATTCCATCCTTGTGAATTAATATTACTAAATATCACCGATCATGAAATACCATCATGAGATACCATAATTAAGTAATACCTACCATCAAATTGTACCATGAAATCATAATGCAATAAGACCATATGAAATCACCACATACCATCAGACAATATTATATAATCATATGTGGGATGGTACCATGTACCTATAACCATGTGTTTTCATAAATTGTCCAGTCTCTTCATTAACCTTTTATGGCAGTAATTAAAAACTAACCTTGATTTGATCTTGTATTAAAAAATGGACTTCAAAAAATTTAAAAAGTAACAATTCTCAAGCTAGAGGAAATGGAAGACAACAAGAAGATGAATTGAAGTGATTGTTCATATTGCAATTGATATGTTTGATAGATGGGGTGGAAAATAATAAGGCGAGTCCTACAAATATAGGATTTAGAATGATTTAGCATGGTATGTAATGCACACCATAGTCCATTAGAGAAGAGTTAGTGATTTGGAAATCACGCGGAATTGAAGAATGAAACTAGGGGTACTTGCATACAAAGACATGGGGTGGCCACAACCATGAATTCTAAAATTCCAATAGCCCAATCACTAAAAATCTCACCGCTTCTCTCCTATATTTACCCAAAAGACTAAAATCTACTAACCCACTTCCTAGTCCACCAAAATTCGAATGCCCACAAATCTATAACCGACACATTAGAACCCAACAAGTGATTTCCATGCAACAATACTATCCTAAGATTCAAGGCCTCTTATTAATCACTACATTATAAAATAAATATTGGATTGAATTAAGGACATCAAACTTAAAATACACATACATGTGAATAAAAAATGTTATTTAAATTCATCAACCTTCCACAAAAAATCCATCATTGACCAATATGTTCTTCCTAAGACCCACCTCAAATCTATGCTTTATTTGTTTCATAGATAAGGTCATTGATATGCTTAACACCTCTTTTTTTTGGAAAAAAACCCCATGAAAAGATTTTGATTCCCTTAATGTTATATTGCCAGACCTTCCTATGCATCGTCACACCTTCCAAACAATTACCACCATTAATCAATCCCCTAGGACCTTGATCCATTCTCTATGCTAACAAGGAAGACAAACACACATCAGTGAAAACTCACAAAGGTGCCACCATCATTGACATCATGTTCCCCACATCTATTTAAATATGTTTGATGATTAGTACACTAAATTAGTCTGTGGTACATATTTAGAAGATAGTGAAGTCAAAATGCAATATGGGAAAACTAATCTAACCACTCGAAACAAATATGACCCCATAGGGAAATAATAAAGAACTGTTCCTCACCCTTATGGGATTTTTAAGGTAAACAATTGAATTAATTAGAAAAAACCATGTTGTATGATCTTGAAAATTGATCATTTCTAAGAGTAGAGGCCTCACTTTCTCTTATTTTTCATCATTAGCAACATAATTATTTATAGTTTGAGCATGATTTTATAACACTCTAAACAATCTTAAGGACCAAGGTTCTCATAACATTTGTTCTTCTCTTAGGCAATTGATTAAGTTTCTTACCAACTAAAAATAGAAACTAACCATCACAAACTTGGTCACTAACATATATGTAAACAACATGAAGTCTCTCTCTCATATATATATATATATATATATATATCCACTTGTCTTACTAACTTTTTGTCTATTGAAATTAAGTCCAAAGACATATATGGATCTTGTTGACTTTTAAACTCATAGCTATTATGAGATATAAATTGGATCGTGTATATATATATATATATATATATATATCCACTTGTCTTACTAACTTATTGTCTATTGAAATTAAGTCCAAAGACATATATGGATCTTGTTGACTTTTAAACTCATAGCTATTATGAGATATAAGTTGGATCTCATGTATAAATTCCTCACATAAAAATTAGTTATTTTTTTATTCACTTATGCTTCTTCTTAATCTTAAATATTTTTTTTGTTTTTTTTTGTTTTTAGCAATTTGACATGGAGAGCCAAATTGCAAGTTCAAGGATTCTTCATCAATCTCGTGACTTGCATGTTATTTGTTATTTTTTGGCTTTAAATTGATAGCGTGAAGAGCGATATTATGTAATAATTTGAGAGACTTGAAACGATCATCAACATTTGTAGTGTTACAAACTCTCTTTGAAAACAACCAACTTTGTTTTAAAATAGCAATAGATTTGAGAGACTTGAAACCATCATCAACTTTGTTTTAAAATAGTGTTACAAACTCTCTTTGAAAACAACCAACATTGTTTGAAAATAGCAATAGAGTTTTAATAGACAAGAGTTAAACCACATAAAACAAAACCAAAGTCAAATAAAAGAAAATAAAGTATTGGTCGTGGAAATTTTGAAAGAAAAACCAATAACTAGAGACAGATTTGTTTTTAACATAAAATAATGTTTTTTCTCTTATCGTGTGCAATCAATTGGTAAAGTTGCACTCATTTGAATTTGAAGAAAATATCTAAGAATAAGTGGAAGCCATTGTGGTTTCTAAATCTCCCTATTATCTTTTGGCCTCAAATATTGTAAATTTTATGAATTTGATAATTCTACCATATTAGGAGTGTTTTTGTTTCAATACAACAACAAAAAAATATTTTGTTGCCACAAAAAACAAGTCCATATTCTATCACAAAAACCAAGATAAAATAGAAACAACATTTCCCAAATTTGAACTGAAGACCTTTAATAAAATAAGTACATTATTTATCACAAGAAAAGGGCAAAAATAGTGTAAAGTAAAGGTAAGAGTATTGGGATAACCAACTACACCATGGCATATCCATTTTAATTGAGATTTAAAAAAAATAAAGGAAACCTTCAATAATATCCATGCTAAATGATGTATATATTGTTTGAGATAGACTATATTTTACTAGAAGTTGGACTTGTAATAATGAATAACCCAAGAATTACTTGTCGGTCTGAGTCACTATTGATAAGTTTTATTCATTAATAGAAAGTTTGAATCTAAGACCAAGTTAACTTAATTCCTCAATTTGACTTAAGATCAAGTTAACTTCATTATGAAGTAGAGTGGCAGAGTAAAATTTTATTTGAGTCAACATTTTCCATTAGCAATTGCCATGAGCAAAAAAAAAAACTCAAGATCAACTATTTGTGAGTATCGTTTACAATGATTGGATGGAGCATTCAAAGAAGAAAAACATTTGGAATTAATAATTTCAATAAATGGAAAACTCCGAACCAACTTTAAAATCTAACATCTATTGCTTGTGAATATAGGTCCTCAACCAAAATGCCAAATAGAGACATTCAAATAAAATGTTGATCGAATGGGAAGCTACCATGAAAGTATTAATATGTAGTTTTGTTAGGATTATTAATCCTCCCTTGTACAAATTTGGTCATATGTCTAAATCGGGAGTCATGTCTAAATCGGGAGTCCATCCAGTCTATTTATAGTCAT
>LPNX010627605.1:284398-332548 GCA_001517045.1 Pseudotsuga menziesii
TATTGGATCTCCCGATTATAATTGATTATTCATATTTCTTCATAATGTGTTCAGGATTCCTATATATGTACTCAAACAAAACATGACAAGATTAGAGGGGATAAGGAAATTCCTCAAGGCTTATCTAAGGCATAATAAATTGCATAAGTCCCTATTCTAGCCATTCTCTTATCAAAGGAAATAGACAATAGGATTGGAGGGATTTATGACAAAGCAGTGCAAAGCATGAGTCTTATACCATATGTCAGGCTTGGGGATTCCTCCTAGAATCCAAAATGTCTTATACCATATGTGAAGGATATAAGAAATTTTGATATAAAATTAAAAAATACGAAATATATTAATCGTTACAAGACAAAGAGCTACCACCAATGAGAATGCCACAATCCCTTCTCTCTAAATCATTAAAAGGAATGACCAAGAGTGGACATAAATCTAAAGCGAAGTAAAACCATAATGACCTTTAATGATGACCTAGACACTTAAATACCATGCGAAATCTATATTACACCATAAATTTTAGAAATATGCAATGGAGACAATTTCAAATTGCATAGTCCATATCTGAATAAGTCCACACACGAGAATTTGCAAATGAAATAATAATGCATAACACAATAGCTCCACGTTGAGTAGGATTGTAATAATACTTGGTACATGTACTCTTTCTCCCACTAAAAAATATAGAAAGAATAAAGAAATAAGAAAAAACATCGAGGGACATGCAATAGACTGATACTGCTACAAATATAAATTTAACCATAAAAATGTCTATGCAACAATTTGGTAGATGAACCTGAATGCAACATGGATATTACCACACATATATCTTAGTAGTGTTCTTAGTGCATGTGTTTGAGCCTAGCTTGACTTGAGTATCTTTAGTGTGTAAGACAAACGTGGAAAGAGAAGGAGTATTTGAAGCATACTGTTGGAAACCACACTGTTCCAGTTGAGGTTGGACAACACTACCTCACTGTTGAATGGAAGCAAGGAATGATAACAATTTCATAACTTCTTGAAAGGATTCAATATAAGAATAAGATTCCTAGAGGATTCACATATCTTGCACACCATTCTTTGTTTTATCATATATCATAGCTACATGGTGATAACCTTGTGCTTGACTACTATAATGCAAGTAATGACTAATTACATTCAATAAATGCATGGTTTGGTCCAACTGGAACAATGACACCTTTGCACCATATTCCACATCATACTATTGTAGCTCAAGTTATTAGTAAAAAGTCTTTGGGTTATATCCAACATCAGTGTTAGAAGAGTTGCACCCATACGGTAAATCATTATTGAGCAATTCTAGGCAGGTTGATTTAGACAATCTGGACCATGCAAAATTTCCAAAAACAGGTGGTTAGGATAATGAGCACTAAAGGAGGTGTCAAGTGCCCTTCATTTTTCAGATGATTGAGGTTGACTATGTTGTTGCTTATCCTCGAGGATGAGAATTTGGTGTCTAGATCCAAATAAATAAGGTTAGGAAAGTTATTAAAGATCCAAATAAATAAGGTTAGGAAAGTTATTAAATATCCAAAGACATAAGGTTAGGAAAGTTATTAAATTTCAAATTGATGGTCTACGTTAAAGATTTATTCCTCATATTGAGAACTTGCAGGTTCTTACAAGATACCAATTTATGTAGGGTCCCAATAAAGTTTCTATTGCTAAGCATTAATTTCTCTAGATTCTCAAGATTACCAAGCTCATCTGGAAGACGTCCTGAAATGTTGTCACCATCAAGTGCAATTATTGTGAGATTTACCAAGTCCCCAATGCTTATTCTTAGATTTCCAGAAAATATGTTGCAAGGCAGCAAGAGTTGCCTCAATGATAGTAGTATGAAGTTATCATCTGGAAGGGATCCAATGAGTTTGCTAGTTGTAAGATCTTGTAATGCTTGGCATTGAGAACCATGATGTACTAAGGACTTTAATTTAATTATCAACCTAGGGGAGAAATATTGTGAAATTGTCGGCATTGTATATGCATTTCAGACCTTCTCACTATTTAAGTTGTTTTCTTTCTTTGGGGGAGTTTCTTTTTTAGGATGGTGTGTGATATTAATACTATGAAATTACAAAAGCATGCAACAATTACCACCTTGGTCCTATTGAACTAGATAAACTAGTACACATAATTTCTCAGATAAGGAATGAAAAGTAATTGAAACCAAACTCCTAATTACTAAAACAACCCTAATCTCGTCTCATTTAATCAACCAATTGCATTGCTACAATTTGGAGTATATATAATGAAATTGATGAGTCACACATTAACCATAGATGAAAAATAAAGGATTGAATTATAATCAACTAAAAAAATGATAATGTGAAAGCTACATGAGACATAAATCATCTAGTCTAATATTTATATATGAGAGATACATGAAATATAATCAATGACTTTACCAACTGAAATCTACAGAAAATATGAACAACAAATTTAACAAATGAAAGCTACAAGAAACATGAACAAGTACTCTAACACAACCACTCCCAATAGTTATACAAAAACTATGAAACATATAGTAATAAGTTTCCTGGATGTTGTAGAGTGATCCCTCTCTCTACAACATTGATAATCTAAACTCAAACCATAATTACCAGACTTAGACAAAATTGATTTCAATTTTTCCAAAATAATAGTCAACTAGGTGAGACTTATTCCATTCTTGGATCTTCTTTTATACAAAAATTCACCTTAATTAGTGGGAGAGTGCATCCCCACATGGTAGTAAAAAATAAAAGAGTATCTAATCAATTTTTAATATCGAGAGTCAATTTCCTTAAAAAAGGAAATGTGGCAGCAATGCAAGTTAATAGAAAGGGCACGATCCAACATCGTAATGATTATTGTTGTAGCCGATTAATTGTTGGATGGTGATGTGATGTTGGTCATGCTTCATCGGTCTTGACCACCATTACAAGAAAATATTTGTATCTTTCGTTTGCTTGTTGACGCAAAGTCAGTCAATAAGTGCTATACGAAAATTGGTCGACAATTGCTGTAGAAAAGCTTGTCAACAACATTGTTGGATTATTTTAGAGGAAGAATCCATTCCAACGTGCACTTGTAAAACAAGCTACTCCATAATTGCATGTAACTTCACTTGTTAGCTCAATTCATAGTATAATCTACTTATTTTAACATGAAAATGAGAATGCAATTATAATGTTTCTAAGAGTCAAGGATATGAAATAAATATATGGAAAGATGGAAAAGATAGGGAATGTAGTTTTTCTAAACTGTAGGGAATTGGTCATTTTCCATGCTCATGATATCCCCCAACTCAAGTTTTGCTCCTCCTTGTGCAAAAAGGTGTAATATGTCTTAGAGTCGCACTCGGATTCATAATATGGAGTGACATTACATACTAATTAGATATAAATTAGGAATACATTTGCGCTGATTGTTTCTCTGCATAATCTCCTCACTTTCGTTATCTTCTTCCAATAATGGATTTCTTCAATTTTATCAATTGGGAGTAGGCCATGCCATGTCGGAATAGGAAATAGCAGTAGAGAGTAGAAAAATCGGAGGTCAATATAGTGATTCGGTATATACTTCATGATAGTGATGTAAGGCGATTGTGATAAAGTGTGACATGGATATTCCCACTACTTAAGTTTTGTCATTAGCAAACTCCAACGTTGTTCGAAAGCTATGACTACTCCATCTACGAAGTTGCTGTAAAATTTTGTAAAGTTGTCGCTTACTTTCGTTGGTGATGATGTATTATTTACCAGATTCGATATTGGTTCAATGGTTCATATGCTGGAAGTGTTGTTTTCTATTTGTTAGGGCAGAGTATGCTTTAGGTTGAACCCATAATGGTTATGACATTTCTATTGCTTTGACTTTCTATATATCCTTGTCCCATTGAATTTAATTCTGAAGACAATATTGGAAAGCTATGATATGGACATCTCCAATGAAATGGTTTGGGTTCCACACTGTATTTTTTCTCATCATGAAGTTGTGGTGGTAGAATTCACAGAATAAATTTTATTTGGTAGGGAGAAGTTGTTGGAAATACTAATCACTCGCAGATCCGTACCTAACTCTCAGCCAACTCTGTCAGAGTCTGTATCAGTCAAGATTTTGTCGGTTAGTCTGACAAGAGGGAAGAGTCCACGATTCGACAATATAATCTAGTTGAATTTATTTCTGAAGCTAATTTGTTAGGTAGATAGTTATTATAGTCTTTAATGGTGAGTCGGTCGATTCATGTAGAAGCAATTTTCAGATTGCCTATAAATAGAAGAAGGAAATTGTAAATCAAGTTAGACATTAGAACTCACGAGAGAAATCCAGGGTGATAAAAAGAGAAGTTGAAGCTCAAGCTTCTGTGTATGTGATTCAGTTGAAGAGCCGAAGCTCTGTAAAAGGACCAGTCGGTGAGCCGACAAGTATGGACAGACAAGTTTGTAATACCTTTGTTATTTACGCATAGTTATATATATGAAATAGTTTATGGTTGAATGCATGTTTATTTGGCCGCACATTATTTCCAGATTTGCTTGTGTAAATGTCTTTTACTATTACCATTTGAGTGAAAGAACAAGAACCCATAAATTTCTCTCTCCGTGAAAGTTCCAGGTTTTACGACACATTGGTCGACTCAAGTCTTCCCACATATTTGGGTATATGTTTTTATAAGTTCTTTGGATTGTTAATGTGTCCATTTTATTTCATCTTACTCACAGGTGAAAAGCATTTGTAATTTCTTAAGTCTTTTAGACTAAGGAACATATTTCTTAAGTCTTTTAGACTAAGGAACATACTCTGTAGATTTCGACTAAAACCAAGTGAACCAACAAGGTCGGTTGAGTAAGCCGACTTGGAGGTCGAAGAGGTTAGCCAACTTGGAGGTCGAAGAAGTCAATTGACTTAGAGGTCGAAGTCAGTAGAACCAAAAATTTGAAGTAAATCAGTAGGGTTGAAAGGTCGACCAAAGTTTATAAACTTGTCTAGTCGAGAGTTAGACAAGTTTCACCCGACAAGTAAAAAAAAAGGAAAAAGAGGTAGGCATGAAAATATTTAATTTTTAAAATTAACTAAGTGGTAAACTCAAGTTTAGTCGGCTTGATTTTGGCTAATTGGTATCAGATCAAGGTTTATATCAGAGCAAGATTTAGGAAAGAAATCTTGTCTTAAAAGGTGGAAAATTAATTTTCTAAGGAAAGTTACTTAAAAATTAAAAATGGCTTCCACTTCTAGTTCATTACAAACTCCAATTTTTATAGGAAAGAATTATGAATATTGGTCTTTAACAATGAAGGCTTTATTCAGAGGTCAAGATGTCTAGGAGATAATCCAGCATGGTTATGTAGAACCAGTAGACATGACAACATATAACAATATCACACAGGCTGAGAAAGATGTCTTGAGGGAACAGAGGAAGAAAGATGGAAAAGCTCTATTTTACATACATCAAGCTATGCATGAAAGCATACTCCCAAGAGTAGCAACAAAAACTAATGCTAAGAAAGCATGGGATACATTGGAGACTGGCTATCAAGGTTTGGATAAGGTAAGGACATCCAAGCTGCAGATTCTGAGAAGAGATTTTGAATCTCTATCCATGAAAGATTCAAAGACTATAGACACATTCTACACCAGAGTTGTTGGTTTGATAAACCAACTAAAATCTCATGGAGAAGCCATAGAAGACCAAAGAGTTGTTGAAAAAATTATCAGAAGTCTTCCCCCAAGATTTGAAAACTTGGTTGTGACCTTGGAAGAACACACATACATGTCGACATTTACCATTGATGAGCTGCAAGCTTCACTCATCAATCATGAACACAGACTCAGCATAACACAAACATCATTGGAAGGTGCATTCGCAGCACAGTCATCCATAAGCCGTGGTAGAGGCAGGGGAGAAACAACTTCAGAGGCAGAGGAAGAAGTTCTTCAAGAGGAGGATGAGGTAGAAGTCCTGCAAATGTCGGTGGCAGAGGAGATAATAAGAACCCAAGTCAGCCAAGTGGCCAGAGGTTTGATAAATAAAAAATCCAATGTCATTACTGTAAGAAATTTGGTCATTGTGCATATGAATGTAGGAAGAAACAATATGACCAAGGAAGGAAAAGCCCAAATCAGTCGACCAACACCAGCACTTCGACAAGTGCAATGTTAATGGCGTTGACATCTCCACTTGAATGCAATGCTATTCAAGAAAGTCCACATGACATATGGTACTTAGATTCAGGTTGGAGCAACCACATGACTGGTAATTTAAATTTGTTTTCCAGTCTAGACAATTCAGTTAAAATTGATGTTACACTTGGAAACAATGTCCAAGTTACTGTTTTAGGAAAAGGCACTGTTGATTTTCTAACCAAACATGGGGAGAGTAAGTATATCCCTGATGTCTATCATGTCGAAGGTCTAAAACATAATTTGTTAAGCATTGGACAGTTGATACAAAAAGGCTACAAAGTTTGCATGGAAGATGATCACTGTGTGATCAAAGACAAGTGTCCAAGCGACCAGCTGATAGCAAAAGTGCCAATGACCAGCAATCCCTTGTTTCCATTGAGGATAGTTCCCGACATGAAAGGGAAGACAAATACAAGAGCTGCATTCAAGGCAGATAGTAAATAAACAATCGAGCTCCTCGACAAGAAAGAAAGTGGCAGTACTAATTTACAAGTTGCATTTCAAACAGAAGTTCAGGATGAATCCTGGTTGTGGCATTTCTGATTTGGACATCTGAATTTTGGTGGGCTAAAGCTAATGCACACAAAGAATATGGTAAAAGGATTACCATTGATCGACATACCAGAGAGGGTTTGTGAAGGTTGCATTTTTGGCAAGCAACACAGAGAGAATTTTCCAGTCGGAAAGTCTTATAGAGCACGCACACCACTTGAAATTATGCACTCTGATATTTGTGGTCCAATGCAGACATCATCCATTAGTGGCTGCAAGTATTTTTTAACTTTTATTGATGACTACTCAAGAAAAACATGGGTATATTTTTTGAAACATAAATCTGACGCATTTAGTTATTTTCAGCAGTTCAAAGCACTCGTGGAGAACCAGAGTGGACACCGCATCAAGATCTTAAGGAATGACAGAGGAGGTGAATATGTTTCAAATGAATTTCTAAATTTTTGCAAGACCCATGGCATACCAAAATAATTTACTGCATGGTATACACCTCAGCAGAACGGTATTACTGAAAGAAAGAAAAGAACCATCATGGAGATGGCACACAACATGTTGGCAGCCAAACATTTTCCAAATGAGTATTAGGGTGAAGCAGTCGCAACTGCCGTATACATTATTAACCGATGTCCAACAAAGAGTGTGAAAAACACAGTTCCCCAAGAAGCATGAATAGGTACGAATCATAGTGTTTCACATTTAAAAGTTTTTGGTTGTGTTGCATATGCTCATGTTCCAGATGAGCTGAGAAGGAAGCTAGACAAGAAGGGACAAAAATGTATTTTTGTCGGCTATTCTGAAGACACAAAAGCATACAAGTTGTATGATCCCGTCACAAGGAAAGTGATAATCAGTTGAGATGTTCAATTTGTCGAGAATGAATCATGAGATGGAACTATCGACACAAATGTCAAGATTGTGTCGAATGTCGACAATGATGATATGAAATAGGAAGTGGTTCAAACACCACATCTAAGTCAACCAGTCGCGGCACCGTCGACTCCCATGACACCACGACATGGTTCAGCACAAGGACCATCAACACAAGTAGCAACTCAAGCTACATCGAAAAGCACACCAAGAGGACAAATGACTCCATAAAGTATTTCATCAAGGTTGACATCGACAGAACCTATGAAGACAAGAAGTCTGCGAGAGATATATGAAGCTGGTACACCAAATTCATTCTCTCTTTTTGCATTATTTTCTCCTATATATGATCCACTAGCATTTGAAGAAGTTGTTGAAGGAGAAGTATGGGCACAAGCCATGGATGAAGAAATAGAATGCATTGAGAAGAACCAGACATGGGAACTAGTTGATGTACCAAAAGACAAAGATGTAATCGGTGTCAAATGGATTTATAAGACCAAGCAAGATGCTGATGGAAATGTGCAGAAGCACAAAGAAATAATGGTAGCAAGAGGGTTCACACAACAACCTGGCATAGACTTCAATGAAACATTTGCACCTGTTTCACGCATGGATACAATCAAAACAGTTTTGGCCATTGCTGCACAAAACAAATGGCATGTTCATCAAATGGATGTCAAGTCAGCATTCTTAAATGGATATCTAGAAGAGGAAGTATATGTGGAACATCCATAAGGATATGAAGTTCCAAGTCAAGAACATAAAGTGTATAGATTGAAGAAGGCATTATATGGTTTGAAGCAAGCTCCTAGAGCTTGGTATAGTCAGATTGATTCCTATCTCACTGAAAATGGATTTCACAGAAGTGAAAGTGAACTGACATTGTACACCAAAGTGGATGAGCAAGGTAAGATGTTAATTGCTTGCTTGTATGTAGATGATTTAATATTTACTAGTGATTTTGGCATAGCAGATTTTAAAGCAATCATGGAAAGTGAATTTGAAATGAATGATCTGGAGTTTATGAATTTATTTCTGGGAATTGAAGTTCAGTAGTATGAAAGTGGTATTTTTATATCACAGACAAAGTATGCAAGTGAAGTTTTAAAAATATTTAGCATGTCAAATTGCAAGACAGCCCCAACACCAGCAATAACATGTTTAAAATTGAGCAAGGATGACGAAGGATCCACTGTCGATCCTACGCTATTCAAAAGGCTTGTTGGCAGCCTTATGTATTTGACAGCGACAATACCAGACATCATGTATGGAGTAAGTATGATCTCATGTTTCATGGAGTCACCAAAAGACTCTCATTGGCAAGCAGGTAAAATAATTTCGAGGTATGTAAGTGGCACAAAAGACCTCGGTATTATGTATTCAACCTCAGAAAATTTTAAACTCATTGGTTACACAGATAGTGACAATGGAGGCATCATAGATGATAGGAAAAGCACATCTGGGTACACATTTCATTTTGGTACAAGTGTTGTTTCGTGGGCTTCAAAGAAACAACCCATAGTAACTCTATCTTCAACTGAAGCAGAGTATGTTGTAGCGACAAGTGCTGCATGTCAAGCTGTCTGGATGAGGGGAGTATTAAAAGACTTGTCACAAAACCATCAAGAACCGACAACCATCCTATGCGACAACAATCCAACCATAGCATTATCCAAGAATCATGTGTTCCACAATAGAACCAAGCACATCGACACAAGGTTTCATTTCATAAGAGAGTTGGTGAACAACAAAGAAATTTGTTTGGAATTTTGCAGGTCTGAAGATCAACTTGCAGACATCTTTACAAAACCACTGGCAAAGGATACTTTCCAGTATCTGCGTAGTTATCTTGGAATGACAAGTTCTCCACAGTGAACTCTATCACAAACAGAGCATGTATAAGCTCTGAAACATTTTGTAAATTTTGTTTTAAAAATCCCCATCTGCTTATAATTAAGGGGGAGTGTTGGAAATATTAATCACTCGAAGATCCGTACCTGACTCTCAGCCAACTCTGTCAGAGTCTGTATCAGTCAAGATCTTGTCGGTCAGTCTGACAAGAGGTAAGAGTACACGATTCGGAAATATAATCTAGTCGAATTTATTTCTGAAGCTAAGTTGTTAGGTAGATAGTTATTACAGTCTTCAATGGTGAGTCAGTCGATTCATGTAGAAGCAATTTTCAGATTACCTATAAATAAAAGAAGGAAATTGTAAATCAAGTTAGACATCAGAACTCACGAGAGAACTCTAGGGTGAAAAAAAGAGAAGTTGAAGCTCAAGCTTCTGTGTATGTGATTCAGTCGAAGAGCTGAAGCTCTGTAAAAGGATCAGTCGGTGAGCCGACAAGTCTGGACAGACAAGTTTGTAATACCTTTGTTATTTCCGCATAGTTATATATATGAAATAGTTTATGGTTGAATGCATGTTTATTTGGCCGCACATTATTTATAGATTTACTTGTGTAAATGTCTTTTACTATTACCATTTGAGTGAAAGAACAAGAACCCATAAATTTCTCACTCCGTGAAAGTTCCAGGTTTTACGACACATTGGTCGACTCAAGTCTTCCTACATATTTGGGTATATGTTTTTATAAGTTCTTTCGATTGTTAATGTGTCCATTTTATTCCATCTTACTCACAGGTGAAAAGCATTTGTAATTTCTTAAGTCTTTTAGACTAAGAAACATACTTTGTAGATTTCGACTAAAACCAAGTGAATCGATAAGGTCGGTTGAGTAAGTCGACTTAGAGGTCAAAGAGGTCAGTTGACTTGGATGTCGAAGAGGTCAGCCGACTTAGAGGTCGAAGTTGGTAGAACCGACAAGTCGAAGTAAATCAATTGGGTCGAAAGTCCGACCAAAGTTTATAAACTTATATAGTCGGGAGTTAGACAAGTTTCACCCGACATGTAAAACAAAAGGAAAAAGAGGTCGACATGAAAATATTTAATTTTTAAAATTAAAAGAGCGGTAAACTCAAGTTTAGTCGGCTTGGTTTTGGCTAACATAAGTGTGAAGAAGAGTTTGCATAAATTTTTACCCATTTCTTTGAATTTGATAGGTAATTGTGAACTAATGCATTCGGTTTAATAACAAACCCACTATTCCTTTAGATGAACAACATATACTTTTGAAGGTGCATGACAAGAAAGTAGCTCTGCACTTAGTTCCCCCATTTTGACTAATCCTTGCTAAATTTTTTGAATATCACTATCTTTCTACTATAACTCTTTTTTAGGTTTTTTCTCAACCTCCTATACTTGGTCTTCCAAGGATTTAATTTTTCCTTGTTGGTGCCGAATGTAGTCCAATGCTTTCTCTTAAAATTTTGAGCATCTATGGGAAGATGCAGCCTTCTCGATGGGGTGCGACAATCTCCTTCAATGTGTCCCATTTCAGTGTTATTTCCTCCAATTGTTTTGTCAACCCTTCAATTTTGTTTATTGTTGCGATGAATTCAAGTAGCATTGTAGTTGTGGTCTCAAGGGGGCATGCTCTGGTGCATCAAGGAGTAGTCCAACTTACTCTTTAATTAGAATTTTCTTTGCTTCTATTCATTTTGATTCCTACTGAAATAGGACTTCTTTTGCCTCCTATTCCAATGCAGCAAAAAGTACTTCAACTCCCCGTTGAATTGGAATTGCTTCTGCTTCCTATTTTGGTGAATAAGAAAGTACTTCAATTGGCTACTGAGTGAGATTTGTTTTTGTTTCTTCAATTTCCTATTGAATTGGAGCCAACTTTGCTTTTTGAAAAACCCGCTCTAGTGTATCAGGTAGTGTCTCAAATTTTGGTTCAATTGGAAGCTCCTTTGTTTGCAAAGCCTCCTGAGGAGCATATTTCGATGTAGTAGAAAGTGTTTTAGTTTCCAGTAAAATTGGGATTGCCTCTATTTCCTCTAGCAATGAAGTTTCTTTAGGAAACAAATTTGGCATAGAAATGATATATTGACGTCCCATGGACTTGAAGGTGCCTCTATTGTTGGGATTTCAGGTGGGGCCATCTCTAGTGTGGCAAATGATGTCTCTTCTTCATGGAGGTAGGGGGATTTCTTTGTTGTTGTTGTTGTTGTTTCCCCTTCTAAAATTTCTTTAGGCATATTTTCTAGCATAACATATGACATCTCGACATATTGTGGTCTTAAAGGTGCCTCTGCTAATGGTGTTTCCACTTCTGTTGTTTCTCGAGGAACATTTTCTAGTATAACAGACAACATTTTGATGTCTTATGGACTTGAAGGTTCCTCTACTGCTGGGATTTTCGGTGGGGATGTATTTAGTGTGGCATATAATATATCTTCTTATTTTAGCCATGATGTGTAGATCAATTGGTTTCTGTGAGGTTTTCTCTTCATGAGGTCACATGTTCAAACCTCATGGTGAGGGGTGTGATGAATGGTGGAGCGTGGAGGTCCGATGGTCACTGAAATCCGGTTTCGATTACTGCTCCTTGCTTCTAGTTAGGCTAAGGAATAATTCTGTTGATTTTGATCCTCCTTCCTCAATTTGGATGGGTGATGCATTGGAGGGGATTGCAGCTCCATGCTTCCACCTTGGTTATGTGCTTCATCTTTGCTTAGTCGATCCTTCTTTCGAAGAAGATGACAATTTTTCCATAGCTGCCTCTTTTTGCTCTAGTTCACATATGAAGCTAGAAATTTGTTTCTCAGTAAAATTCCCCCAATTCCGTTGCGGTTTTACTTGTTGGAAAGCCTCTTTAACTAATAAGCAAATAAAACCATGGTGGGCTAATTGGTTTTTCTTACTTGCTTGATGGTTCTACACCATGGTTGTCAATGACCGCAATAGGAAAAATGGAACATTGATACGATGACCTCAATGGAGCTGTGCCATGGAGAAAAAATTGTAATTCATGCATAATGACGCTTGGACCTCATAGGTGTTGTACCTAATGATGTATTGTAGAACAATATCCCATGCCGCAATAATGTGTTTCATTTAATTCCCTGCTTGGTTTCTACCAGATCATTGTTGAGTGCTATGAAGTTTCGGCCTTTGGATCTGATCCATTCTATTATTTCCTTAAACCAATGCCTCCCATAATAGCCAAGCCTTGTGGTGTGTGCAATTGCTTCCTCTATGACCGAAACTGATAATTCATGTATCCTAGTTTCCCCTTAAAATTTTGCAAATTATTCTACGAGGGGAAGGTTGTGATTCTGAATTCAATGAAAGAACTGAAATAATTATAGCCACCCTGCTTAACATAATATCTCTACTACCTATACATTCTCTAAAAATTATTATGTTGATAGAGGCTTGGATCACCACCTATTGCTGTTGCTTGAGGAATTGTTTTGCTGTAGGGAATTTTGCGAGCTCAAATGGGATTGAGGTTCAGGATTTTGAAAGGTGGTGGATGTTGTTAATGCAGATGGATGTGGTAATATGGCATGGGATAGTGTGAAATCATATTATGTATTATGCGTGTAATCATGATTAAAAGTGGTGGTCATATCAGACGATTAGATTCAACAATCCTCGCAATTAATGGAAAGATATGTGGCAAATACCACAACTAATGACATATTTATAATTTGGTATGATTATGGTTAGATTCAACACAACGAATGATGTAAATCATGGAAACATAAATACACCCCAATTAAATACTAAAATAAGTAAATTACTTCTTCATAGAAAGCATAACAATTTTTATAAGCCGACGTGGAGTTTTCGGTTGGATCATGAGTGGAAGAATTGTTGCAGGAAATCTCTATAGCATCAGGCTCGCTTGTTGTTATGAATAATGGTTGTAGGAAAACTCCATAGCATCAAGCTCGGTTGTTGTTATGAGTAATGTCTATAGGAAAACTCTGTAGCATCAAGATCGCTTATTATTGTGACAATTGGGTGTAGGAAACTATGCAACATTTGGATCACTTGTTGTTATGAAGAATGGCTATAGGAAAAATCCACATCATCAGGTTTGCTTGATGTTATGAAGAATGCATGAAGGTAAACTATGCATCATCAGGCTCGTTTGTTGTTATGAAAAACAACATTTTTTTATAAGCTAATGTGGAGTTATTGGTTGGATCATTAGCAAAATAATTTTTATAGGAAAGCTCTGCAGCATCATGTTTGCTTGTTGTTATGAAGAATGACTGCAGGAAAACTTTACAACATTAGGATCACTTATTGTTATGAAGAATGGATGCAGGAAAACTTTGGAGCATTAAGCTCACTTATTGTTATAAAGAATGGCTACAAGAAAACTCTGTAGCATCATGATCACTTCTTGTTATGATGAATGACTACAGGAAAAAATTGCAGCATCAGGTTTGCTTGTCGTTATGAAGAATGGCTGCAGGAAAATTAATATTTACAAAATGTATTTAAGATATTACAAAATGTATTTTTTTAAATATTTATGATGGTCTTTCCATTGTTGTTTTTCAAGATTCCTTGTGGCTTTTTTATGCCATTACTAGTTTTCATCACATTTTTTTCTTTTTAATAATGTAGATAAGAATCCTCATTTTGGACTAGGACGATCAAGGTCCTTAATCATATTTAGTGATTGGTGGTTTTGTAGGCTAGTCATAAATCGTGTCTTTGAGAGAGGTTTCTTGTATATCTTGAGACTATCTCCATTTTCTATGAGTGGTAATATTTCATCATCTATAATTATGAATCTGATTGCTCCATTTGCGAAAATAGTTTCCACTTCTTACATTCCTAGTCATCTAGTATAGAGCTTGACCTTGAAATTGTGAAATCAAGAATCATACAACAATGCCCTATCTCTAAGTTGAAATGGTTTTTATTTAATAAAGAGATCATGCCAATGATCCCATTGATGCTAGAGAGTTTATGTGTGTCGCAAGCCTTGCTGACAAAACTCAACTAACAATTTTAATTGGGTTAGGTGATTTTGTTATGCATCATAAATGGCTATACCTACTTTTACTATTGTTCTCAGGGTTTTAATCTCAATCTCAATGGGTAAGAGTATTGTTTTGTCACACACATGTTCATATGGAGTGAATCCTGTGGTGGTTTTCTAGGTGGTTCTATAGGTCCATACAAATTTTGTGAGTCTGCTAGCCTAGTCTTTGTGATGGTATTGAACAACCTTGGTCAAATCCCCTCAATTTCTCTGTTAGTGACTTCTACTTTCCCGTTCGCCTGTTGGTGGTATGGCGTAGGATTTCTGTGTTTGATTTTGTAGATGTTCATTAGATATGTGACCAATTAAATTGTACTCCTTGATCCAAGACAATTTCTCTTGACACTCTGAATCTTGTGTGTATGTTGTCATAGAGAAACTCTGCTACCCTCTTTTCCTGAATAATTTTCAAGGGCTAAACTTCAATCCACATGGTAAGGTAGTCTATAATATGAGTATGGATTTGCACTAGTTATAAGGTGGGTTGATTGGAATAATAAAGTTGATCCCCCACTATTTAAAAGGTTCCAAGGATATTTGTGTTTGCAATGGCATCTCCTATGATCTAGTAGGTCAGCTGATGTGCTGATAGGCACCATAAAAACATACATATTCTTTGGTGTCCTTGTGGAGCACATGCCAATAATATCCAATAGAGAGCATTTATTTGGCAGTTCTTTCCGTAACAAAATGGCCCCCACAAGGCCTTCAATATTTCATATTCCTCATCTTTGCAAACACAATGTCAAATAATCTGGTTTGGTATTAATTTGAACAAGTATCCATTGATCAAGGAAAAAGGTCCTCTTTTTCTTATTAAAGCACACTTTATGTGAAAAGTGTTGTGGTAACTCCTCCTCTACCAAGTAATTGGCAATGACTGCATACCATGGAGTGGCTATAGATACTGAAAAAAGGTGCTCGTATGGAAAAGAGTCATCCAATAGTTCATCCTAAGAATCCCATGTCATCCTGAATAAAAATTTGCAACTACATTTTCTCAACCAGGCCGATCAAGTATAGTCACATTAAATTCATGAAGTAATAATACGATCGAATGATCCTGCCATTTAGAATTGGTTTGTTCATAAGATCTTTCATAGAGAAAACATCAATATGAACAAACAATTGACAACTTGTTACATAATAGCCGAATTTATTAAGAGCATACACTAATGTTAAGAATTCTTATTTAGTGACAGTGTAATTTAGTTTTACGTTTGCAATATTTTATTTATGTAGTATATCACATATATGAGTACATTTTATTTCTATCCTAACATTGCTCCAATGGATCTATTAGATGCCTCAATATGAATGTGAAATAGTAATTCCCAATGGAGTCCACGTAGGACAGGATTAATGATCAATTTTTCTTTTAGTTGTTTAAAATCTTGCGTGCAAGATGGGGTCCATATGAAATCCACATATTTGGAAGGCAAGGTAAAGAGAGGGGAAACAATCTTGCTGAAATCCTTAATGAACCTTCTATAATATCTTGCATGTCCCAAGAAATTCCTGACATCTTTGTCTGTTTGGGGTATACAGAGCTGATCAATAATGGTGATTTTGATGGGGTCTAGATGAATTCCTTTTGCTGAGATGTGGTTCCCTAAAACAATCCCCTTGTTCATAATCATAAAAAATTTCTCATTGCTTAGGGAAAGACGAGATTCTATACATCATTTAAGAAATTTTTCTAGCTTAGTTAAGGCTTCATCAAAGGTATCGCCATAGGTTGTGAAGTCATCCATAAGGCCTTCAACAATGTCTTGAATTAAATATTCGAAAATATTAAGCACAACTACTTGGAAGGATTTAGGTGCATTGCATAGGCCAAAGGTAAGGAATCAATAGGCAAAGTTTTCGCAAAGGGACACAAATGTTGTCTTATCTTGATCTCTAGGGGCAATCTATATTTAATTATATTTGTTGAATCCATTTAGGAAAGAAAAATATTGTTTCCCACCTAAGGAATCTAGAATATGGTCAATAAAAGGTATTGGAAAGTGATCCTTCCATTTAGCTTTGTTTAATTCACAATAATCTACACAGATGTGACATTTCCCCCCCTTTTTAAGCAAAATGATTAATGGTGAGACCCATTCACTATTAAATATGGGATAAATGAATCCCGGGATTAATAATTTTTATAGCTCAGCTTTGATAATGTATTTGAGATTGGGGATCATTATTCTCTAGGGATGACAAACTGGGTAAAATCCATTATGGATGTAAATGTAGTGCACATGAGTGACGTATTGATCCTGACCATGTCTTTATAATCCCAGAAAAAATTGCAGCTTTTGCTGTTAGTAGTTTGATTAGCTTTGATTTCTAGTCATGTTGTAGTTGGCTACTGATATTGAGGAACTCCTGGGAAGGGCCTCAATTTCCATGGCTTTAGAATGATACGTTTCAACCAAAAAGTAGTCCTCGACGTTCCTAAAAGGTGCATGGTTGGTTGGACTTGAATAGGACATGACAAATGTGCCCCCATACATGAAGAATCATCTACTCCATTAATAGAATTGTCAAGTTCCCTAATTTTGACAATGGAGGGTTACATGTTCTGCATGAAATTTAGTATTATCAGGTCCATGGATGGTTCTTTCAAAGTGAGAGCTTGTTTGATGGTGATAATCGGTCTCATGAGGCCATCATAATGATTATTTCCTTCCACTTAAGGAACGCATAAGGGGGTCTAATATTAGATCCATGATAAATTTTGTTGACTAATAAAGCATGAGCTTCTTGACTGAACTACCCTGGATGATTGCCATATTTCTAAACCAACATCCAATGTAAGATTTGATTATTGCCAGCCAAGGCCTCCCTAGGATTAGGGGGAAACCCACAAGGGTTGATTTGGTGTGTAAGTGTTGATGTATTTGTAACTTTGGAATGTATTCACTTGTATATATTATGTATTGTACCCCAATGTTTATTTTGGGAAGTATCTATAATGTAATTGAGTCATGTCATGCCTCGATGTTCCAATTGAGAGATTCAATAATGTAAACAAGTCATGTAAAGTCATTGAGGTTAACCCTCCATTATAAGTTGGGGAATAGTCCCCAAAATTGAGTTAAGGTTAACCCTCCTTGTTGATCGGAGGGAAAAGTACCCACAGTTGTGGGGCACTAGGGTTATTAGACTCTCCTAGAGATGTCGGCCCTGGTAAGTAATTGTTAAGTGAGGAAGACTTGTTGGAGTGGACATAAAGTGAACGAAAGAATATAAATAGAGAGTGAGACTCTCTATTTACATCACACACACACTCACTCACTGGGGCGCATGAGTGAGAGAGGAGAAGCTCTCTTAAGTGAGAGAGAGTGAACAATTGTGGACATAATCTTTTCTGTCTTTGGGTTTTACTACTGCCATTGGTGCTCATTCTATCTCTGAGGAAGTTACGGGGTTTTTTCCTTTATGGTTTCCCTGAGGAAAATTCTTTGTGTCTCTTGACTCTTATGATTTTTGTTGTGCATGTTATTCTCTCAGATAAGATCCTAGATCATATTGCTTAAATGATAAAAATCTAACATGGTATCAGAGCTAACATGAGAAGAAGACACCGTGCAGCTAAAGAAGCTAGGGCTTCTTACTTTTTGGGTCTCTCTCCACAATCCATCAGCAAAACAAGGCTAGGCTAACTCTCCATTGAAGGGCACATCTTTCCGTCGAAGCATAATTTGATTCCGGACATTTTCAATTTTTGGTGCGGGAAATTAGGGCTTTTTACAGAAGATGAATTTTTGAGTGAGCTCGACATAGGATTGATTTCCTCATTAAAATCGAATTTTAGAGACCTAGGTCGAGATTTTTGGTTGGGTGAAACTCTAGGAAAGTCAAACCCTAGTTTGAACCCGACCTTGAAAAACCCAAAAATACTGAAACTGATAGTTTTGGTAGATTATCTATATATAGAGATTGAAGAAGGCTCAAGTGCTAAAACTTTCATAGGTCGAAGATAAATTTCTGATGTACACTGTGTCCAAGTTTCAGCCTTATATTCGCGATATTCTAGGATATATGAGTCCTCCAAGTTAGGGTTCCAGCCTCTCCCAAGATTCCTCCCCAAACAGGACACCTAGGGAGAATTGCTCTATCTCGGGCTACGAAGGAACAAATGAAATTTATAAAGATGTTCTAGAAAGGGAATGGAATTTAATTTTTGTGGTAAATTTTTCAGACCCTGAAGATGAAGCAGTGACACGTGGAAGTTCATACAACTTCGCTATGCTGAACAGTCCTGAAACATGTCACCTTGGGAAAACGCTCATAAGTCTCAATTGGTGAATCCAATTCTTCTCAGACCTACAGAATTGGAAAGAGGACAGATAAGACTACCTCATTGGGAAGTTTCAGACATAGAGGATCATTACTTTCAAAGATACCGCATAAACAATATCAGGAATTTCTGCAGTAGAAATTGGTAAACTAGGGCTTCCTGTTTCGGGAGCTTCCCTCCACTGTTTTCAGAAAAGGAGTACATTCGAAAGCTCATCTTGAAGAGGTCTATCTTTCTATCCAATCAGATATGAAATATTCCAAGTTTTGAAAATTAGGGTTTCTCTGACAAACCCTAGATCGACCAGCTCTAGAACTGGGATGGACACCTCAAATTGGTAAGATCTAATCGCTATTTACAGTTGAGGTTCTCATTTCAAAATGACTAATCACACTAGCTTGATGACAAGATTGGTGAGATTACAATAATGGAAGTATAGGATCTCACTAGTTCTTGAAGGAAATGAATTGGACACCTACATAAGTAGAGAGGTTCTAGTTCCAGAGGGAGATGAGGCTAAACACCTTACAGAAGAAGAACTTGGTCAAGGCCAAGAAGATCATTGTTGATTCAATCACAGATCACCTTATACCACACGTGTCTTCCCTAAAGACACTGAAATAGATGTTTGATTCCTTTACCAAGGTATTTTAAGGGAATAACATAAATCAAAAGATGAATTTGAGAAAATAGTTGAAGAATGAGAAGATACAGAATGCAGAGACCATACAGTCATACTTTACAAGGGTCTCTCAAATCAAAAAACAACTTGAAGTGGTAGAAGAAGAAGAAGTGGAGAATGTAGAAGTTGTGATAACCACCTTGAATGGCCTCCCAGGATCATGGGATTCATTCATTCAAGGAATGTGTGCTAGAAGGAAGTGATTACTTTCAACAGACTCTAGGGAGAGCACACACAAGAAGAAGCTCGACTCATAATAAGAGAAAAGAAGATGGGAGCAACTGAAGATCAAGATTTCATGATTCGAAGAAGATACCTCAAGCGGTGAGGAATATGAAGAACTCAATTCTTGAACAACCTATTATCCATCTTGAGCATTTGGATAAGAAATGATGTTGTTATGAATGAAGAATATGATAAAGCTGAAAGAAGGAGTCTACCCACGAAACAAATAAAGATAAGTATTCAATTGTCATTTCATGATATTGTTTTTTTATGCACTTGTTTATATTCAGTTGATGTGTTATGCATGATAGAATGTTTGCATTAATGACAGTATACTACTAATATGCATGTGATGGGTAAGTAGCTCATGGTGCTATACAACTCTCCATTGCTACTAATCTAGAATGAACCTCTTTGCTGATATATTGGATTAGTGCACAATCTCAATGTTGTCTTGGTAGAGATGGAAAGCATCTAGAAGGTTTTCGTAAGATATGGATGAATGTTGTATTGGCTAAAATACTTGCATGATTATATCTTTATGCATAAGAATTTACCATTATGAATATGCATTATGAAATGTTTCTAATCATACAACTGGTGCATTTGACTTGTAGAAAAGATCGTGTACAAGAAAAGAAGGACGAGACTTGTTTCAAAGAACAAGTGACGACAATTCAAGATTGACTCTAATAATCCAAAATGAAGAATGATGTATAGGATGCAGTATCGATACTTGAAGGGAAGTTTGTAGTTCCATCACACAGTAGATGGAAACATCATGGGATACAAGGCATGATTTGTAGCACGAGGCTTCTCACGGAAGAAGGCATAGACTACGAAGAGACATTTGCAGCCACCAAAAGTTAAGACACATGACAGGAAGAATCATGTGTGCAAATGAAAGAAGGCTTTGTACGAGCTCAGAAGGCACCCATGGGATGACACATACATGAGGAGCTTGAAGATCACCTATAGTGATGAATATCTTAACCTTTGCTACAAGGTTGAAGATGAAAGCCTATAGAGGATGACAAGCTCACAGATGGGTGCGAGAAGAATGTTTTCAAGATAAAGGATCTTGGTATCCAGTGACCCTAGATGAATACATAGAACATTAGTAGCAGAGGAAGCTACTTTTCACTCCAGTACAGAATGTTTCAATGCATAAAGTACGAAAGGCAGAGGGAGAATGATATTCCGCTTCAGAGGGAGTGACTACAGAAGATCCCGAGGTTCGACATGGTACAATAGGATGGATAACTTACTGATGACTCTAGGCTTTACTGAGAGTAAAGCAGATTCCAACCTTTTCTTCAAGGTTGAAGGTGGAAGACCCGTGATGCTCCTATTATATGTCGATGACTTGTTCCTGAAGGAGTCCTATGTGGCACTAAGTACAACCAAAGCAGAGTATGTCGCAGCTTGTTCGGCTAGCTGTGAGGCAGTGTGGCTTAGGAAGCTACTATCTGATTTGTTTGATCTCTAGTTGGATGCTACTTATATATATTGCGACAACCATAGTTCTGTGAATTTGTCTGAGAACCCGGTGTTCCACAACAAGTCGAAGCATATCAAGATCAAATATCACTATATTAGGGATATGGTACAGAGAGGAGCAGTGAAGCTTCAGTATGTTGTGATGGATGAGCAGACAACTGATGTGTTGACCAAGCCATTGGCCAGAGTTAAGTTTGAGTACTTCAGGGAGAAGCTTGGTGTTCTCTAGATTGAGGTTCCCTCCAAGGGAAGGTGATGATTCCGAGAGAACTTTTGACATGGATGCGGGATGTGTTCCCCACATGGTTAGATATAAGTGTAGGAGCCATTCTGATGTGACTGTGGGATGTCTTACCACATGATCAAATGTAAGTGCAGAGCCATTCTGATGTGACTATGGGATGTGTTCCCACATGATCAGATTTAAGTGCAGAGCCATTCTGATGTGACTTTGGGATGTGTTCCCACATGATCAGATGTAAGTGGAGATCCGTTCTGATGTGACTGTGGGATGTGTTCCCACATGATCAGATGTAAGTGCATAGCCCTTCTGACATGGATTCAGGATGTGTTCCCCACATGGTCAGATATAAGTGTTGAGCCTTTCTAGCATGGATGCAGGATGTGTTCCCCACATGTCTAGATATAAGTGTTGAGCCTTTTTGACATGGTTCTTAGATGTGTTCCTCCCATGGTTAGATATAAGTGATGAGCCTTTCTAACATGGTTCTTGGATGTGTTCCTCCCATGGTTAGATATAAGTGCTGAGCCTTTTCGACATGGTTCTTACATGTGTTCCTCTCATGGTTAGATATAAGTGCTGAGCCTTTCCGACATGGTTCTTGGATGTGTTCCTCCCATGATCGGATGTAAGCGCTGGGCCATTTTGACATGGTGGTAGGTTGGGCCTCCCATGGTCAGATGTGAGTGATGGGCCTTTCTGACATGGTTGTTGGATGTGTTCCTCCCATGTTCAGATGTGAGTGCTGGGCGTGCCTTTTTGACATGGTTGCTGGATGTGTTCCTCCCATGGTCATATGTAAGTGCTGGGCAGGTTGTTCTAACTAAGGATCAAATATAAGCGCTGAAGAAGACCTACATAGAGGCTAGGCCTACAACCAACATGAAAAAGGGATGGCTCTGTAGAACTTCCTATGACGAGAATAATTGAGAGATAACACTAGTTGATTGAGATGGCAAAATCAGTAATGTTAATGATGATCCAATGATGATCCAGCTTTGATAATGATCCAGTGATGATCTAGACTTGATGAAGATGACTTGATGATGAAGATGACTTGAAGATGAAGATGAATTGAAGATGACTTGATGAATACAGAGAAGAAGACTTGTGCTGATAAATTGTGTTGAGAGAATACCTTCCTATTTAAGAGGGAGTGTTGATGTATTTGTAACTTCGGAATGTATTCACTTGTATATATTATGTATTGTACCCCAATGTTTATTCCAGGAAGTATCTATAATGTAATTGAGTCATGTCATGCCCCGATGTTCTGATCAGGAGATTCAATAATGTAAACAAGCCATGTAAAGTCATTGAGGTTAACCCTCCATTGTAAGTCGAGGCAATAGTCCCCACAATTGAGTTAAGGTTAACCCTCCTTGTTGATCAGAGGGAAAAGTCCCCATAGTTGTGGGGCACTAGGGTTATTAGACTCTCCTAGAGATTTTGGCCCTGGTAAGTAATTGTTAAGTGAGGTTGACTTGTTGGAGTTGACATAAAGTGGACGAAAGAATATAAATAGAGAGTGAGACTCTTTATTTACATCACACACACACTCACTCACTGGGGCGCATGAGTGAGATAGGATAAGCTCTCTCAAGTGAGAGAGAGAACAACTTTGGAGATCGTCTTTTCTGTCTTTGGGTTTTACTGCTGCCATTGGTGCTCATTCTATCTTTGAGGAAGTTGCGAGGTTTTCTCCTTTATGGTTTCCCCGAGGAAAATTCTTTGTGTCTCTTGTCTCTTGTGATTTTTTCTGTGCATGCTATTCTCTCAGATAAGATCCTAGATCATATTACTTAAATGATAAAAATCTAACAGTAAGATCATAAAATCAACATGGTATTTCTGGGATTTGGATGTGATTATAATATCCTCTAACATCCCCTTAGGTTTGGAAATTGACCCATTGGCCATTTGGAGCATTGTGTGTGTTTGGTCCAACATATTATTCAATTTTAATGCTTCCATGGTTTATTTTGACATGATGTTGATAATCACTCCTGAATCTACCATCTTATTCCATATTGGAGTTATACTAACATGGAATATTGAAATGGGGTTGGCAAGATCATGATATTTAGGGTTGGTTATCCTTCCTAGCATTAGATCAGCTAATTGCCCTATTACGTGGATGGTAGGGGGATCTTGATTCTTTCTTCCTGCTTTCCCTAGGCATATTTATTTGATGGTTTTGTTGTAAAATGGGACATCCTTAATGGATTGTAATAACAAATTCCTTATGCAGTCATGCCTAATTTCTTCAACAATATCAAAGGATAGTTGGAGTTGTTACTTAATCTGGTTTATGCTCTCCTGAAATGGTGGTACACCTAGGTTTTTATTTGGATTAGATGCTTGTGTCTCTCCCTAGCTCTTACCAATTTCTTCTAAAGAATATTTATCTTCCTCAGTTTGTTTAGGTGAGGGTGGGTCAACCATAATTTTTCTCGACTAGAGGTGAGTGGCTTGGCAATCCAATGTGAATAATTTGTAGGTTGGGTACTCACTAACTTTACTAGTGCATGTAGGTTCATTTGTTTGATTGATCTTGTTGTTTGGATTTGGATTGGGTAGTGATGGTAATGAGGGTCTAGTCATCATTTGGTTTGTGGAATGAGGTGGAGGATGTAAAGAGAGGTAGTTCTAATGAAAAGGTTGATTTTGAGGTGGCCTAAAAGATTGTCATTGACTTGGCCAAAATGCCCCTTCGTCGAAATGTGATTACTTCCCATAAGGCATATGTTGATACCAAGGAGTAGAAAAATATAGTTTCCAATACTCCTAATTAATTTTGTATTGAGGTGAATACCAAAGAGGTGGAGTATATTTATTTTGCCAAAATGAATTTTCATTTTGAGGTTACGAAGTCGTACCTAGAAATTGAGGTCTTGGTTGCATGAATCTCTGTTGATTAATGAAGCAGACTTGTTCAAAGTTTCGTTCTAAGATTTCATATGATGTCTTCAATACATGTAATCAAAGGAAATTACTGGTGTGATGTTGATCTATACAAATGTTGCAGATAATTTCAATAGTAATAAGTGGACATTCAATTTGGGGGTTCTTTTTGCACTATTTGAGGCACAATATAACTAAATATGATGTTGGGTATGATTGTCATTGATGTCAAATAAGTTAATTAATAAGAAAGGAAAAAGGTAGCAAGTTGAAAGTGTTGAATGTTGGTGTCAACTTATTGTATTATGGCTGAGTCTCAGTAAGTCAAAGTTGACCTAGTTGACCTAGTCGACCTATTGTCAACCATTGACAAATAGAGTCAACCTAGTCAACCATTGATAAACAAAGTCGACCTATTATCAGCCATTGTTAGTTGAAGTCGACTACTTGTCAACCATTGTCATTCGAATTCAACCACTTGTTGACCATTTTCAGTTGAGTCGAAGGTAGAGTCGATAGAGTCTCAGAATCACGAGGTGGAGTCACAGACAAGCCAAAGTCAGAGTCAGAGTTCGACATTGAATTAGAAAATCATGAGTCGGAGTCGTAGACAAGTCGGATTCAGAATTGGAGACATATTGTAAATCAAAGGATAAAAGGTCAGAAGTTGACTTGTCTAAGTCGGGATTGTGAAGTTGAAATATTTCATAATCATAATGTTAAAACTCACAAGTTTAAACAGACAAGGTAATTCTAAGTTAGTTTTATTTGTAAAGGGACACAATGAAGAGTTGTGGCTATTAGGAAAGAGGCCAAATTGAAGGTATATAAACAAAGCTTTAGTTTTTTCAAATATTGTGTCTATACATAGAGATTGCAAATCACAAAGTGTACAAAAAGCAAAGAACGTATAATCGTCTAAGGGTGGTAGGGAGGCGCAAGGGAAGGAAATAAAACCCTGTAGGAAGTTGTAGCTTCCTTCTAGTCTTTGCTGATAAACATGGTGTCGGTGCATCCTTCAGTTGTAGCTGAAAAACTTGGGTGTTGTAGCATCCAACAAGTCGATGCTTGCAAAATACTTGTAATTATAATTTTACAGTAATAGAAAGTGTTTGTGGTTTTCCCAGTTGGGTTTCCACGATAAAATTCGATGTTCTGTTTCTATTATTATATTTTTAAGGCGATAACATTTAAAGAAATATCTAATAATGATTCACCCTCCCCTCTTAGTATTGCTTGATTTTCCAACAATTGGTATAAGAGTCGGCCTCTTCACTAAAGTTTAACCGCTTGAAGAGAGATCGTTTATCACCATGGATCAACAAGGAAAAATGACCTCAAAAGTTCCACTATTCAACGGTGAGGATTATGCAACCTAGAGTGTTAGGATGAGAAGTAATTTAATGACTATTGGACTCGAAGTTTGGTTATCTATAGAAGGAATAAAACGATTTGGGTACAATGCAAAAGCTGTTAATGTAATCTTGGTTGGATTAAACATAACAATTTTTTCCAAAGTAATGCATTGCAATACAACAAAGGAGATTTGGGACAAGTTGCAGACCATCTATGAAGGAGATACCAAGGTAAAAAGGGCCAAACTATAGACATTTAAAGCTCAGTTTGAAAGTCTAAAAATGAATGGAGAAGAGAGCTTCTCATAATACTTCAAGAGAATAGACGAAATTGTTAATGCAATTCAAGGGCTAGGAGCAGAATTGGAAGAAATTGAAATAGTTGAAAAAGTAATAAGATCACTTCCAATGATTTACAATCCTTATATTTCCACCCTAGAATATAGAGAAAATATTGATAATCTTACCATGAATGAACTATATGGGATCCTCATAGCTTATGAGATCAGGATTAGACATGATAACTCTCAAAAGAAGGAAGCAACTTGGCATATAAAGTAGCCAAGAAATACAAAACAAAGATTCACTTAGAAGACTCTGATGATGAAGAAGCACTTCTTGTTAGAAATCTTAAGAAAGGTATAGATAAGTACAAAGGGAAATTACCCTTAAAATGCTTCAACTGTGGGGGAGTTGGTCACTTTGCTTCAAATTCTCTTATCCCAAACATGAAGATAATGATGAGTGCCCTCAAGACTTCAAGAAGAACAAATGGGGATATAGGAAGAAAAAAATAATAATATTTTTTTACTTCATGGATGATAGTTGCTCAGATGAGTATAGTGAAGATGAAGAAGCATAAGTTCTATGCATGGGAATAGAGAGCGAAAACCCTAAAGAAGGATCATAAGGAGTGGCAGACCTTGAAACAAAACTCATAAGTGTTCTTGAAGCATTAAGGAAGTATAAAAGGATGTACAAACAATTAAAAACCGAAGTGACATAGGTTGAAAAGAAAAATAATGATACATAAAGAATTATTGTTGACTTAAAAAATCAGCTTCAAGAAGCTAAAAAGGTTGAAAGCAGTCTAGATCAACAACTCAAGAAAAGAGAGCAAGAATTAGAGAAATATGAGGCTGATTTAGTCTTACTTAGAAAAAACATTGATGAAGAATTATTTCAATCAAAATTTGTGAACATCTCAAAAACTCTAGATGACATCTTAAGTTGACAAAGATCATCTAGTAATAAACTGGATTGGGTTATGACAAAATAATGAAGTCAGAACAATCCTCTCCCACAATACAAGATGCAAACAAAAATAGTTATTTTGATGTACTCAAAGACTCGATTAAAAAGGGAGATAGTAAAAAAACTGATTCTTTTCAAAATTAAAGGAGGATACATAAAATACCAAGAAGACTAGTGACAAACATGAATCTGCAACTCCTCTTGGGTAATTGCTATGTCTGTAACAATTTTGGGCATAAATCATTTGATTGTAGGATGAACCAAAAACATAATAAAAAATATCCCTACAAGGAAGATAATTCTAGTGATCCTCCAAAAGGAAAAAGTCACAATTCCTTTGCACCATTACAGAGGTATGGCAAAGATTGTTAAAAAAGTGGTAACTTAGGGCATATAGCTAGAAATGCTAAACCATTGACTCCTACTGAAGAAGGAGCCACAACTAGAGATAAGGAGCAAAGAAAGGCTTGGAAAAGAATAGAAGATGTGAAATAAAATTGTTCAATAGATCTATGTGCCACAGAAAATCAAAATCTATGGCATATGGACAATGGATGTTCAAAACACATGACATGAGACACAAGCAATTTCATTAGCCTAAAATGAGTTCCAAAGGGAAAAGTTACCTTTGGAGATAATCTATCGTCTAAAATAATTGGAAAAGGTATAGTGGCTCCTGGAAATAATGTTAAAGCAAAAAATGTTTTGTTAGTAGAAAACTTAAAACCTAATTGCCTAAGTGTAAGTTAAACTTGTGATCAAGGGCACATTTGCATATTTGACTCCAAGAAGTGTGAAATCAGAAAGAAAAATTTAGGAAAACTTAATGGGACCGTTGTGAGAACTTCAAGCAATGTATACATCCTAGAAAATGAAGAACAATGTTACATGAGTCAAAGTGATGAAAGTATGTTGTGGCATAGAACTTAATGGGACTGTTGTGACAACTTCAAGCAATGTATACATCCTAGAAAATGAAGAACAATGTTACATGAGTCAAAGTGATGAAAGTATGTTGTGGCATAGAAGGATGGGGCACTTAAACTTTGACAATCTTGTAAAAATAAGTAAGAAGGGAGTCATTTGAGACTTACCAAATATCATAAAACCTCCTAACTATGTTTGTAGACATTGTCTTCATGGGAAACAAACAAAATCAAGTTTCAAGATCAATGAGCATACAACATCACAACCATTAAAAAAAATTCACACTGACCATTGTGGTCCTTGTTATCAGCCAAAATGGCACCTCTTCGTTTGAGTACCGACATTCCACATGTTGGTACACAAAAGGACAATTTGGATTGAAGTGGTCAAAACATTATAGATGGGCATGACCTTTGATGCATTATCCTCAAACCAGCCTTGTATATTTTTATTATGAGTTTTGGGTGGCATATGTGACTATATGCATTGCAAGTCGCATATCACATGCGAGTATTTGCATTGCAACCCACGTATACTTGCATACGCGAGTTCCCTTTGAGAAAATCACATATCATACGCTAGTTTCCTATATTAATACCCGCGTATACCTTAATTCGACATTAAAAAAATATAAATTGAGATTATATGAGATTATTTGGGGCATAATCCATAACTATCCCAACCATCTCTACCATCCCAACCTTCGAAACCACTCTATTTTCCAAAGTATAAATAGAGGCCTTGGGGTGGGGGCTAATCAATCAATTTTGGAGAGCAAAGTTATGCTGGTGGTATATCTTAAGAGTTTTGGAGCAGCAGAACTCAGAGTCCTTTGGTTGTAGAGGAGTCCTTGTGTCAGAAGCTGGGTTGTACTCTTATCTTATTCACCGCTTGTTAATAAAGATAATTCTTCTTCCAATCTTGTATGGAGTTTATTTCATGTATATTGGTTCAAGGAATTTGTTTGATTATGTTATCTATATGATTTTCATCTAACCTCTAATATATATATATGCATGAGATATTACTTGAAGGATTTTCTCTTTGCAGGTGGAGAAGTGCATCCCTAGAATCTTTGGAGAGAAGTGGAGCGAGAGAAGATCAAGCTTGGATTAACCGTCGCTAATTGGGTAAGTCAAGATTTTCTTCCTATTCTCTTTCCATTCCCTGTAAAAGCTGATTGTCTGCAAGTTAGTAGTAAGTTGGTAACCCCAAACCCTAGGTTACAACGGTGCTTTATCCTGAACAATGGAAATGGTGACTCCACTAGGGATCCCAGCCTGCTGCGGGTTTATCCTGTAGGTTCTTGACCAGTATTTGCTCTGATTTTGAGTGTGGTTTCTTTATCCTACCTTTGATTTGCAGTGTAGTATGTCCAGAGACCTTTTTCTATTTTTTCTTTGACTTTTTTTGTTGTTGTATACGCGGGTTGTTGTTATACACAGTCGTGTATAGCAACTTGTATACATGGGTTGCTCTATAAGACAGTCGCGTATGGTACGTGAGTTGCTCTATAAGATAGTCGCGTATATCCTGTAGCAGCATAAAAATTTTGGTAGGGCTTGCTTGTCCTTGTCTTGGCTAATTTTTTGTCTGCTTAGGGGTGTTCTGTTGTTGGCATAATTCTGTAAGTCCAAAGTCATGTATGCCATACTTTTCGCTTGTTGTTAAGCCTTTAAGTTTGATTTGTTTGAATCTTCTTTCATCTAGTGACTTGAAGTTGTCCCTCCTGCTTGGCCTATGAGTTCAGTGGTATGTATCTGAGTCGGTGATTAGGGCTTTAGATACCTTATTCTATGTACTGCTTTGTGTAGTGTCAGTTAGCCACTTGTTCTTTAGTAAATCTAGTGGATTTTATTCATTAGGTTTCCAAGTCAGGTTTTTTCACCAAGTTTCCTTCTCGTTTGGTTGAAATTTGGTTATTGTAGGTCCTTTATACTTCATTTTTCTTTTGTTATGTTGTGATCATTCAAACTTACTCAAAAATTTGCATTTGGATGCATTATAGTTTTTGAAGAATTTGAAAAAAGTGAAAGAAAAACATTTTATGCTTTTGCATATAGTTGCACTTAGTAGTTTTATTTTCAGTATTTTCAAATAAAATTTCAAAAATTATAAAAAGTCTTAGTTTTCCGACACTTAGTTTCAATTTCATTAGCTTACATTTACAAAAAGGAAAGAATTTTGGTTTAAGTAGTTGTATTTTGCTTTGGAAGTTGCTTTATACATCATTTTACTTTTCTTATCGAGTCTATAACATCACAATCCTTCACGCCATTTACCTTCTGACTAAGAAAAGCCCTTAAAATAAGCGATATAATTTAAAATTTATTAGTAAGTTTTATTTTATAAGGTCATACACCAACTAGCTTAGGCTAGACTTGTGGAATAGGGAGTTTAAACTCTCCACAAGTGTTTAAATTCAAACGTAGTTGGCCAATCGATAAGTAAACCCTTTCCTATGTTGGTTGTATCTGGGAAGCTCCTCTCAAACGGGAGTGTTGAGGCCTGGAAAATCGCAGGCAGCAACAGTAAGGGATTCTCCCCAATCAATGTTCCCAACTAGCCCGTTGATTGTTTGGTATAGGGAATCCGTCCGGTTTGCGGTCCGGCTATCGTAGGTCAAGTAACAAAACAAAGGCTTTACCGGTTGCGGCCCGGCCCACCGAGTTTTTGTGTTTTTTGCCTTTAAGAAATGAAATGCAAGTGCCTAACTAAATGCAGGGCAATCAAGATGCAAGGAGCGGTCACAATGTGATGCGCAGGTTCTTACCTCTCGTCTTGTGCTCGCAAGCAACCAAATCAGATACAATAAGAAATAAACTAACTATCTAATCTATCCCTAGGGAGCAGAATTATCATGTTGGGTGAATAACACAATCAGTACATGCATTGTGAAATGTTTCAGATAGCTGAGACTTTCTTCCAAAACACATGAACACTCTACAAAAATATTTCAACAACCAGATAGCTGATTATTTATGAACAAGCCAATATTACTCACCATGGAAAACTACATCACAAAAATAAACTTAAGAATATTCCAGCAAGAACATAGGTTCAGAAATCAGAACATTCTCACAGTTAAAGAGTCATAGCTGAAAACGAAATAGTTCCTCTTCACATAGCTCAATTAAATACATGTGATGTATTCCATATTGCACCTCTTCCAGCAAGCAAAGTTTGCAGTCTCTCATGTAAAACGAAGTAGTTCCTCTTACAATAGATGGTTTACAAAATTTCCTAAGGAAAAAGCCCTGTCTCATTCTTACTTTCAGATATTTAAACTACCATTTGCGACCCTTTCGGCTTCCCCTAAACGTGTGTCTTTCCAGTTGCCAAAACGTTCCTGATCCCCCATCTTGCAACGCACATTCATGATTGGTTGGGTAACTGCCGGGCCTTTCAAAACTCTGCGTTTGCTGTTAAACGGTCCGTATTTCTCCACGCCGTGGCATTTTGATCGCTCCTCCGCGCTCACCTGCAATCGATCGACAAGCATCATCCACTGGGGTTACGTTATAAAACAAAATAGTCAGATCTACTCATGAAACAACCAGCCCGCAAGGAAATCACCAGGCTCCGATACCACTACCTCGATCATGGCGAGAGACTTACTGGTGGCTCAACAATACTTTCGTCGGACGGGTAGACCACTCCACAGGCGGGAAACATCATTAATCGGACGTCGGAAGGATGGTACATCGGAGGTTGAAAGGATCTCCCAGCCGAAACGGCGGACGAGACAAAGGTTGGAGACAAGTGACGAGGGCAGGAGGAGGATAAGTCGGATGTCGGCAGACATTAGAATCAGAAGCTCAGAGGATCTCCCAGCTGCAACGGCGGATGAGTCAGGGCTATGGGTAAGCGACTTAAGGTTAAATACGAATCGGACGTCGGCCAGATCTAGAGGATCGGACGCTAGAATGATCTGAGGGCCGCAACGACGGCGGAAAAGAAGACTAACGACTTTCGATCTGAAATTTAAAAGAGGCCCGATTGCAAGAAACAATCAAATATTCAAACAGTTTTAAGGATCAGGCACAGCCGGGTTCGTTCTTTCTTCAAAAAGGCAACTCTGAAAAACAAAAATTTTCCTTTTCTTCGACCAGAAAATTAGACATCCACGACTCAAACCAAAACTGAACAAGGCATAAATAAACCAATTGACATCCATTTTCAAAGTAAAACTAAAAGAAAAACGCTTGAGAGGCTCAAGAGTTTCACGACCAAACCAAGCAAAAACGATGAGGAGGGGCCCAGAATTTAAATAAAGTAAATTTAGGGAGAACAGTTGCGGCAGCAACATTTGGCGATTTCCGGGTGAACCTAGATCTCTGGGTGAATTTTCTTTGAGTAGCAGGCTGTTTCAAAACCAAATGCATCAAATAAATTCTTCCAGCTGTCCGGATTTCTCAAATGACCGAAGTGTGTACCTTAATCATTGATACTAGTCCAATTTGGGGAAGTGGAAACCGAGATCTTCAAGTCCAGATAACTCTGTCGGGGCCCGAGTATGAGTTTCATTATTACTTCTGTCTTCAGGTAGCTAATAGCGTGGACACCACAGGATTGCAGCAGAAAGTAAACAACAGTACCCGTTTGTTCCTCATTCCCATGCCATTTTAACACTTTTTGTGCTTTTGGACTTTTGTTCCTTTCATTTGAGTCTTTCTGTGCGCCTTTCTTACTGAATTTTAATTCAGGATCCTCTATCCCATAGTGTCCTTTTGTGTGAGTGGTGTGTTTCGAGCTTCAGCTCACGGATGGAGAGGATCTTTTGGCAATTTAGTACGTGTGATTCAACACCGCTTTGATTTATGATGCTTTTATAGAAGTTTGGACTCTTTATTTGCCTTTTGGCATTTGCTTCTTGGCATGGGATCATTTATATTTAATACACTGTTTACCTTGCTTCTTTCCATGGGTCCTTTACTGTTGCTCCTTTGAACATTTTACATGTGACGTGGATGGAGCCCTGACATAGTACTCCAGACTCCTTGAATCTGGTTAATCTTGCAGGGGTTAAGTAGGACTTCAATGCACATAGAGACTTCGAGAAAAACTGCTAGACTGGAAGAACTCAAACAACAACACACAGTCTGACTACTCAAACATGTCCACCATTCCCAGAAATTTTGGTGTCTCTCAAATAACCACGAGTTAACTCCCTTTATTGAAACCAATAGACTTAAAACCAAACAAAATGAAAACATGACTCAAAACAACCAACATCTTATTTATTTACAAAACAGGAAACTCAAAGACAACTTCAAGAAAAATAAGGCTTGAGAACCAAACCATTGACTGGTAGGTTCTCTTCCCATCCCCGTAAATCCTGTAGCTTATAAGTAGCAGGGCCATGTTTTGCTTTGATCTGAAATGGGCCTACCCACAATTGTTGGAATTTAGTATGCTTTCCCTTCTCATCATGGGGATGATCCCACTTGAGAACAAGGTCTCCCACTTCCAAGTCCCTTTTTCCAGCTTTATGTTTGTCAAACCATCTTTTTACTATCTCCTGCTGCTGTTTAAAATGTTCTCTAGCCTTGGATCTGGCCTCCTCTGCTTTCAGAATATTATATATCCTCATTTGGAGAACCTCATCATTAGACCCCCTAGACTCTTGGGCTAGTATGGAAGCTGGTAGCATGATATTGGGGGGCAGGATGGCCTCCTTACCATACATAAGGGTATAGGGTGATATTCCTATTGCAGACTTGGGGGCGACTCTGTCATCCCACAGGGCATTGGGTAAGGCTGAGTGCCAACTTCTCTGGTTTTCTACTACAGTCTTCTTCAAAATTCTAATGAGGTTTTTATTAGAGGACTTGGCCAGGCCACTCCCTTGCGGATAGTAGTTACCAGAGTAATGTAATTTTATCCCTTTATCATGAGCAAATGCAGTCAATTTAATTGATGAAAAATACTTAGCATTGTAAAAAACTAACGACACTGGAACTCCAAACCTGGTCATGATATGATCTTGTAGGAAGCTGATGACTTCGTCTTCGTTTATTTTGCGCAGTGGGATAGCTTCGATCCAGCGAGTGAAATAATCAGTAGTAGTAAGAATGTACTTGTGCAGCAGGGAAGAATTTGGTTTTATTTCTCCAATAATGTCTAGCCCCCATTGTTCAAATGGTTCCATGACCATCACAGGCTTTAGAGGTGCTGCTGCTTTAGGCAGTCTTCCACTGCATCTTTGACAAATATCGCATTTCCTAACATGTGCATGTGCATCCTTAAAGAGCGTAGGCCAATAGTAACCAGCTCTAAGGATTTTGTGGGCTGCAGTGTCGCCTGAAAATGTCCCCCAGCCGGACCATCGTGTAATTCAGACATTACTTTCTTAGCATCCTCTTTCTCCAAGCATCTCAGGAGGACTCCATTGTAGTTCTTTCTGAATAATACGCCTTCTACGATTTGGTAGGAAGCTGATTTCAAATGCATAGCTCTCCTTTGTTTTGAACTCCAATGTTCTGGAAACAGCCTTGACTACAAGTAATGCACAAGGTCTCTATACCAGGACTCAGGAGCCGTGAACAAAGGACATACATCCATTACATGCAATTCGGCTTCATCTTCCCATGCTTGTTCTTCGTTGTTTCTGCTTCCAGTCATCAATTTGCATAGCCCTTGACCTTTCGCTATAGTGGCTGGCTTGAATTCAAGGTCGTATTCTTGAAGGGCTGTTACCCAGTTGCCCCTTCTTTCTCCCAACTCTTTCTGAATGAGAAGAGACCTTACAGCTGGGTAAGGAACTATTACCTTGGTCCGATTTTTTAATATATACGGCCTGAATTGCTTCACTGCCTTAAATACTGTGTATGCTTGCTTATCAATGGCTGGGTAGTTTAATTCATCCCCTTGAAGCCCAGTGCTCATGAAAGAGATTGGGAATTCATCACCCCCGTCTTCCTTTTGGGTAAGCACGGCTGCCAATGAATCATCGGATGCAAAGGTGTACATAATAAAGTCTTTACCAAAGTCTGGGCTCTTCAGGCAGGGAGCATGTGCAACATCAGTCTTGATTTTGCTGAAAGCATTCTTTTCAATTTCAGTCCACTTAAATTGTGTATTTTGCTTGACCATCTGCTTGAGTGGCTTAACAGTCTGGGCGAAATCAGGTACAAATCTTCTTATAAAGTTTATTGTTCCCATGAAGGATTGCATTCCCTTTTTATTATGGGGCATAGGGATTTGTTCAATGGCCTTAATTCTTTATGGGTCTATAGATATGCCTCTCTTTGAAACTATATGCCCCAGTAACTTGCCCTCTGTGACCGCAAACACGCACTTCTTAGGATTGAGGGAAATGCCATATTTCCGGCAGCGTTCGAAAATTTGCTTTAGGTGGAACGCGTACTCCCCTCTTTTCTTCGAAAATATTGTGATGTCATCAAGGTATACCACAACACTTCGTCCGATCAGTCCACAGAAATCTATGTCCATAGCTCTCTGAAATGTCACTCCAGCGTTAATCAGTCCAAAAGGCATCCTTCTATAGGCAAAAGTCCCCCATTTAGTTCTGAACGTTGTCTTCAATCTATCTTCCTCGGCAAAAGTCCCCCTATCCTCTTGGTTGTAACTAGAGAACCCGTCTAACAATGAAAACAATTCAGAATCGGAAACCATCTGTAACAACTGCTCCATGGGAGGCACCGGATAGTTGTCTTTATCTAAGGCGCGGTTTAAGTTTCTGAAGTCCACGCATAGTGTGATTTCTCCCGATTTTTTTCTAACTAGCACTAAATTTGACACCCACTCAGAGTGTCTGACTTTAAAAATAATTTTGGCATCTAACAATTTCTTTACTTCGCTCTGGATTAGTGGCTCCAACTTCGGGTGCATCTTCCTTAACGGTTGCTGATATGGCTTGACGCCCGCTTTAATAGGGACGATATGCTTGATGATGCTAGTGTCGTAGGTTTTCAAATCTTGGTACGTCCAGGCAAAGACATCTTTGTACTGTTTAAACAAACTGATGAACCTATCCCTCTCGACTGGTGAACAACATTTGCCGAGGTTCACAAACTTAGGATCCGTTTCAGTCCCTAAGTTTACCAGTTCGAACTGTAGAGTTGAGCTGTGCGTCTTTACGTTAGCGGGTCTTCTGAATTTTTCATCCAAGTCAAACATCTTCTCTAACGTTCTGACCCCTTTAGGGACGAAATTGTCAAATTTCATCTCGGCTTGGTGTGTTTCATCATCGATAATGGCTCCTTTAAAGATCTCATCATTTGTCAAACACTCGATTATTTGCTAGTCATTGTCAAATACTCGCAAGTTGGTGATCATGTCAGGTACTGAAGGCCTGAAAAGTAATTCAACAGAACATCTGTTATTAGTGGGTACCAGCCTGACGACTGATGTGGCCAAAAGATCAGCGGCCGCATTTTTCATTCTTGGGATTGAAATAATATTGAATGCATGAAACCATTTAAGCAAATCCCATACCTCGTTTTGGTAAGATTTCAAGTGGGGGGAAACACAATGTATTTGATTCCTTATTTTCTTTACAACTATTTCTGAGTCCCCAAAAACTTTTAAATTACTTACCTTCAATTCAATCACTTTCTTGAGTCCCTGCACCAGTGCTTCATATTCAGCTGTATTGTTAGTACATTCAAACTCTAATCTACATGACAGGAAATGTTTATTCTTTTGTGGATCCATAAGGACACATCTAGCCCCCGACCCTTCTAATGTCTTTGAGCCATCAAAAAATAAAGTCCAAAAATCATTAACTACCGAAAATGAATCTATTCCTACTGCTAAGTCTGCTATGTTACAGTCAATCTCATCAGCCTGAGAAAAACGAAGGAGATCAGGCTGGGTGTTAGATGTGTCACTGGCCTCCTCCGCTTGATAGTTCCCTGGTTCCAGTTCGAGGAAATAGTTTCCCAACACAGGTTCGATCGGTATGTTCTTCTCATCCAGTTGAGTAACATTGTACTTCAAGTGAGGTTCTCTCAAAACCTTAATATGATTGGGACTTCCTTTGTACGACAACCACAGGTGCGACCAATCTGAGGCGAAATATCCATTCAATTTAGCTGACCAATCTCTGCTCAGGACCAGGCCGTAAGCGTCTGGTATATCAGCCACCATGATGTTAATAACCTGGCATACTTTGTCATTTGATGCCAGATGGATTAGAACGCCCTCCATCTCACCAATTACCTTAACGTCTGTCCTATCCAATTGCACCACCCTCCATGTGGTTGGCTTAAACTGCCCATTGATTTTCTTACATATTGATACGGGCATGACATTAATTGATGCCCCTGAGTCTACTAGACAATTTTGAACGTTATGGTTAAAAATTTCAAACGTCAGGAGGAAGGGTGGCTGTTTAGTTTTAGACTTACCTCCAGTGCTAGCTTCTCCAATTTCTTCTTCGTCCAGAGGTTGATTGTCAGCAGGCCTCTCCTCTTCTGATGTTTCCAGTGCTTTCAACAATCTTTCTCTTTGTTGAGGTACTTTGCACATTTCAAACAGAGGGACGTTTGCCTTTATCTTTTTTAAATATTCAACAATGTCATATTCTATTTGTTGTTTAATGGGCTGAGATTTATCAGCATTCACCTTTTCTTTGTTTAGTTCAGGCAGCGTTCTGTTCTGCTTAGGATCTTGGTTGGTAATAGTGAATTTCGGAGTCTTATCCGCCACGGATTTATCTTGAAATTTCTTCTTGATATTTCTTTGCAGCCTTCTGATCTTTGGGAATAAAATACTGTCATTGCTAACCGTCCCTTGACTTCTAGTTGTCACGTTAGCCTCCCTGACATCTTTGTGTTTTTTAGTTATATCTTCTTCTGCATCGAGTAAGGAGACAAAACTCCATAATGCCATAGTCTCTTCTTCCTGTTCCTTTGTAGAAGTAGAAGCAACATTTTCTTTCTTTTCATCATCATCTTCTTCCGTTAGTCTTGAATCCAACATCTGATTCATAACTAACGTCATTGAATTTATCCATTGCGGACAGTTCCTTTCAGAGTGAGGCTGCTGGTGAAAGGTGCAAAAATTTTCCATCCCTATCTCTGTCAGGTTCATAGACGCAGTATTGTGAGGAGGAGGTTGGGACTGATTTTTTTCCTCCCTTTTCTTATAATAAGGCCTGTAGAACTTCTGTGTTTCCTTCTCTTTTTCCAAGTCTATGATGTTATTAGACAACTTTTGCATCATTTTGGCCATACTTTCATAATCTGGTGCTTTCTCCTCTTTAGGCTTAGTGAACAATAAAGTTTTCCTTCTCTCTCCTGATTGTTCGGGGTAATCTTCAATACTCTCTCTCTCTCAGCCTCCACCACTTCTGCTTCTTCATAGGTTTCTGTCAGAGTAGGCTTGGCCCTACCTTTTGCAAACATGGCCAGATCAGGACCCAAAGCTGAAGTATAGTACTCAATTAGTACTTTGTCTAAAGGCTTGTCTGTTTCAGAAAAGTTCTTAAGATATGCTGCAAACCTTTGTGTGAAACTGTGCACTTTTTCCTTTTTCTCTTTCTTCAGTGCACATAGTCCTTTCATAAGGGCCGCGTGAGTCTTTTGAACTGCATACTTACTTCTGAAAATTCTCTCGAAATTATCCCAATCTGGGATAGAATTAGCAGGCAACCCAAAGTACCAAGATGGAGCAGCTCCTTTGAGGGTATGCGGGAAAAGTCTGCACACTACATCTTCATGTTCCCCATCCCTCAGACCTTCTATTGCCAAGTAGAAACTTTGTAGGTGATCGTCCACTAGGATCTTCTCATTGGGGTCAAATTTAGGCAGTAACTTCTTAAAGGCTTGAGGTAGGTCATGCAAAGGGGGAGTCAGGTTTAGGGGTGACCTGGCTTTCCATGCAGGTGGTGGATTAGGTGGATTGGGAGGAGGTTGATTGGCGTTAACACTGGCCATGAGTTGAGGTGGAGAGTGAGGAGGTGAACCAATAGGGGTGTGAATAGGAGAAATTTAAGGGGTTTCTGGGCCTTCTTGATTCAAAGGTAGCTCAACTTCTTGCAAAGCAGTCTCTACAAGTTCTTCCCAGTCTCCAACCAACAATGAATATTTTTCTATAAGACGATTTTTCTTCTTGTACTCTCTTCTAGGTAAGTCAGGGATAATTGGCAACCTTCCAAGCTTCTTTACGTATGCCCGGGTGTGTCTTCTTAGGTCGTTAACTACTTCGTTACCAACAGCATATAGATGTTCTCTTTTTTCTTCTTCCGGAATTGGATTGCGCGGTCCACTACTTTCAGAACTGTAACCAGCGAAATAATCTCGGGAAAACGGGTTTCCTCGGCCAGCCATGCACTGGCGGCCCTCCTTCTAGCGCCAAAACTGTTGAGGCCTGGAAAATCCCAGGTGGCAACAGTAAGGGATTCTCCCCAATCAACGTTCCCAACTAGCTCGTTGATTGTTTGGTATAGGGAATCCGTCCGATTTGCGGTCCGGCTACCGTAGGTCAAGTAACAAAACAAAGGCTTTACCGGTTGCGGCCCGACCCACCGAGTTTTTGTGTTTTTTGCCTTTAAGAAATGAAATGCAAGTGCCTAACTAAATGCAGGGCGATCAAGATGCAGGGAGCGGTCACAATGTGATGCGCAGGTTCTTACCTCTCGTCTTGTGCTCGCAAGCAACCAAATCAGATACAATAAGAAATAAACTAACTATCTAATCTATCCCTAGGGAGCAGAATTATCATGTTGGGTGAATAACACAATCAGTACATGCATTGTGAAATGTTTCAGATAGCTGAGACTTTCTTCCAAAACACATGAACACTCTACAAAATATTTCAACAACCAGATAACTGATTATTTATGAACAAGCCAATATTACTCACCATGGCAAACTACATCACAAAAATAAACTTAAGAATATTCCAGCAAGAACATAGGTTCAGAAATCAGAACATTCTCACAGTTAAAGAGTCATAGCTGAAAACGAAATAGTTCCTCTTCACATAGCTCAATTAAATACATGTGATGTATTCCATATTGCACCTCTTCCAGCAAGCAAAGTTTGTTTGCTCCTCTTTTCCAAACTCCAATTTCAACTGGGGCAGCTCAAACCTCATACATTGCACCGCATAATCCACTGGCTTATGGGTGGAATCCTTTCCAAAGCGGTCCGACTACTTCGCAAGTGGTAGTAGGGGGCAACCCCACCTTCACATTTGGGAACCTGGGGGCAAGTCCTTCTACTTCCCAAATTTTGGTACTTTTCATGCTCCAGTTAGGCCTAAGCTTCCCTTCTTGGAAAATTTGAATTTGCCAGATTTGTCCAAGCTAATAAATGACTCGGTGAGACATGATGCCTCTTGGCCACCTGTTCCTACCAAGATACCTTTGGATATCCCAAAATTCGAAGGTAAAGTTGGTGAAGTCCCAGGGGCCCATATCACCAGTTTTCACTTATGGTGCTCCTCCAACTCACTCAACGATGACACCGTTCGGTTGAGATTGTGCCAAAGAACTCTTACTAGTGCCGCAACAAAGTGGTACATTGAACTACCCTCTGCTGCATTTGGTAGTTTTTGGGACTTATCCAATGTGTTCCTTAACCATTTACAACTTCCTGTCTGATATGATGCTGGGACAGACTTATTGTCCACCTTTCGGTAGGACAAAGCCACTCATATTTTAGATCACATCCAAGAGTGGAGAAGGTGGAAGAGGTTCATTAAGGCCACTATCCCTCCCGAGTTTTTACTAGAATGGTTCGTTAAGTCCTTATTGCCATATATATCTAAGGACATGTCCACTTCGGGAGTAAATAATGAGGAAGAGGCTATCCTTAGGGCCCAACAATTAGATTTGATATATTCTCAGTCTGGGATTCTATATGAAATCAACCCTGATGCACCGAGACCAACCCATAGTGTTGAAAAACCTAAGCCTGGACCCCATGCCGATGGTGTGGTTGGTTCAGTGAAATATCCCACTGTGGAGTCTTTGGCTAAATAACTCCATGAGTTGTCCATCAAACACTCTATAGCGAAGGCAACAAAGGCTGACCCCTCACCCCAGAATGAAAATGTTTTTGCACAATCCTCCCAAAAGGGCAATCAGCATCCCGGTGGGAAAAAGAAAAAGGGGAAGAAAGGTGAGGGAAACCAAAACAAGCAAAAACCCACAAACAATGCTGATGGGGGCAAAAAAGAGAAGAATAAGGTGAAATTTCCATGTAAGTTGTGCCGGGAAGATCATCTGACTCATCAATGTCCCCTTATGGACCAAGATCAGAACCTACTTAAAAGCCAACAACCCCCTGTTCTAAGGATCCTTTTCCCTAAGGACAGAATTTAGCTTCAACTTCAAATGTAGCAGGGGGCACCCCAAATGCTCCTGACCCAAATTATATCAACATGGTTCGATCCTAGACATTACTCCAGACTAGGAACAAGAACTATGAGACTGAGGCTCCAGAGAAGGGTAAGTATATAGGTGAAACTTCTAACCCCATCACAATTGAAAAACCTGCCAAAACTATGCCCAAGATACCAAAAGGTGTCTTTAAGAAAAAATTGCACAATCCTAATTCTAGGGTTGTAGCCAATTACTCCGTAGTTGAATATTTAGCCCAAACCCCTTGTGCGATGTTGGATTTAGAGGTGTTACAGAGTTGTCTTGCCCAGTGAGATGCACTCTTAGCAGCCTCAGGTAGTATGGATTCATCGAGCCTCATGGCAAAGTTTAATTTGTGTGATGTCAAAATTCGCCTACCCTATCATGTGGTCTTATCGATAGATGTCATCCATGGAAAAAAAACCATCGAAAGGGTAGTTTTTGATGAGGGTGCTTCCACATGTGTCATGTCCTTATCTTCCTGGAAGGCTCTTGGATCTCTAGAGCTAGTTCCATCGAACACCCTACTTACTGCTTTCAATGGAAGGTCATTTCGTCCACATGGTATCCTACCAGCTTTTGAAATAAAGTTGGCAGGGAAGGCAGTGTCTATTGAGGTAGAGGCGATTGATGCACCACTGGATTATAACTTGCTCCTGGGTAGAAGTTGGACTTATGCCATGTCCGCTATTGCATCAGCCGTTCTTTAGGTAGTATTGTTTCCGCACGAAGGGAAGTTGGTTGTTGTAGACCAACTCAGTTTTACTCGAAAGGGCTGCATGGAAAATAATGAGTCCACTGTGCCATTGGTTGATCAGGTTAAACCTACTTCAGAGAGCTTAGGGAATGGAATGTATGCATCATTGATGAGAACATTCGATTTTCTAGCTCTGATTAATTACTTAGGTTCTACCAGTGTAGGGAAGTCTATTGCAACGGTTGTCGATAGAACATACCCTTGGGTCCTTCCTTCCCGTCATGAACCTGAAGTGCCCTTATAGGCAACAGAAATAGCTTATCAAGCTGTCATTCATACCACTGTTGATCACGTTTCGGCCCCTCTCACAATCTTAGAGGAGCTAGAAGAAGCCTATCTTCCTGCTTGGGCAGAGAACTCTTTGCATACTGAAGATTGCTTAGATATGGTTTTGCCATCTGACGAAGCCATTCTGGAAGCTATGTGCAGATGAGATAAGATATGCGAAGATCTTCACCATCGATCCTATTTCCTTTTAGAGTTAAGTAGGATTGAAAATCAAGAGTTCCATATGAGACTGGCAGGTGATGCTGATACACCGATTAACCCCTTACCTAGGGAGGGAATATTTGTTGAGGGGAATATGGCAAACATTTCTATTACTATTCCTATCAACATCTCTGCAAACCCAAACATTGTGGAAATGTACATATCGGTGCAAACTACTTTCTGGAGGGGATTGCTATCTGTACAGCCTTGTTTAAGGAATTCCACTACATGTTTTCTTGGTCATATGAGGAGATGCCAGGCATAGATCCATCGATAGTTGAACATGAAATCCGAACCTATCCTGATGCTAAACCAGTTCAACAAAAACTTAGACCTGTCAATCCGCGTAAAGCGGCAGTTGTTAAGGCTGAAGTTGAAAAATTGCTGAAATCCGGTTTCATTTACCCGATAGATTTGACAGAATGGGTATCCAATTTTGTGCTTGTTTAAAAAAATCAAGGGACGATACACGTTTGTACTAACTTTCGTGATTTAAACGAAGCCTATCCTAATGATAACTACCCCACACCATTCATAGATCAAATCATTGATGCTTGTGTGGGGAGTGAAGTCTTTTCATTTATGGATGGTTTCTCCGGGTATAATTAGATTCAAATTAAACTAGAATATCAACACAAACCAACTTTCATTTGTCCTTGGGGTACATTTGCATACAAGAAAATGCCTTTTGGATTGAAAAATGCAGGGGCTACCTTTTAGTGGGCAATGAAATTTTCCTTTCATGACATTAAGTCTATTGTTGAACCCTACCTTAGTGATCTTCCAGCACATTCTTGTAAGAGGATCGATCACCCAGATCAATTGCGTTTAATATTTGAACAATACAGATACTACAAAATTCGCTTGAATCCCCACAAGTCCGTTTTCTGTGTCGAGTCAGGTAGGATGCTTGGGTTTATTATTTCTAACAAAGGTATTCAGGTGGATCCTTTGAAAGTAGAGGCCATAGTAAATCTGCCTCCTCCTCGTTCCATTAGGCAACTTCAAAGCCTACAAGGGAAGTCCGACTTCCTTCGACGTTTTATCCTAAATTATGCCAATATCACTAAAGGTTTCATGCGCCTGTTGAAGTAGGACACCCCATTTGTATGGGATGAAATTGCACAACTTGCGTTCGAGGAATTAAAGAAAGCTTTGTTGTCGGCACCATTAATGCGTCTGCTAGATTACTCTCGTGATTTTATATTGTATCTGGACGTATCCGAATTGACCATAGGGGTAGTACTAGTCCAGGAGGATGATAAACTCCAAGAGCATGCCATCTACTATCTTAGCTGTGCTTTAGCCGACCCTGAACTTAGGTACTCCCACGTCGAAAAGTTGGCATTAGTAGCTGTGTATGTTGTTCAGAGGGCGTGTCACTACATCTTACTGAGGACTACGACAGTAGTGGCAGATGTTAATCCTTTCCAATATGTTTTGTCTCGATGGACAGTTTGAGGCAAATTCAACAAATGGATAGTCATTCTCCAGGAGTTTGACTTAGATTTCCAATCCGCCAAATCCGCCAAATCCTTCATTTTTGCGAAGCTCATTGCAGAATTTCTGGTTGAGGAAGATGTAGCCATTGAAGAAGACTCATTCCCAGATGAGCACATATTTTTGATTTCCACCTCTAACCCTTGGTATGGAGATATAATTGTCTATCTCTAGACTCTGAAGTGCCCTGCAACCTTTTTGCGGGAAGAATGGCACAAATTATCCTTACATGCAAAAAAATACCTCATTATTAGAGATACTTTATATCGTAGAGGGGTAGATTCTATTTTGTATCAATTTCTTACCTACGAAGAAGCTGAGATTGTCCTAAATGATGCCCATAGTGGAGTGTGTGGGGGTCATTTATCTGGGTTAGCAACAACCCAGAAGATATTACATGTCGGTTATTTCTGGCCCATGATCTTTAAAGATTGTGTGGAAGCCATGAAGCGCTGTCATCCTTGTCAGCTTTACACCAGAAATATGCGGTCACATCCAGCTCCGTGATTTCCCGTCATCTTAGTAGGACCCTTCACTAAGTGGGGGATAGATTACATGACGTGCAACCCAGTTTAGGTTGGGGGCACTACTACATTTCGACCAAAAATCCGACGGTCGTCATGTCGGATTTTCGACACTTCCTTGTCGCATGTACGACACTTTGATTTTTTTTAACCGTCAGAAACTTGTCGTCGGGAATCTGACACCTAGGTAACCGTTAGTTAAGCGACACCTAAGCAACCTTCAGTTAAATTTACAGTGTCGGTTAAGCGACGGAATTTCTTCGACAGAAATGAAAATTTTTAATAAAATAACCCTTCATGCCGTCGGTAAAGCGACAGAAGAGCCGTTGGATAAGCAACGGGTATGCTATTTTTAACAAAAAAAGTAACCTTAATGCCGTCGGTGAAGTGACGGATATCAGCTTCAGATGTCGTATAAGCGACATGATGTTTCGTCGGTGAAGCGACGGATATCAACTTTGGATGTCGTATAAGCGACATGATGTGCCGTCGCATAGGCGACGGATATAAACTATACGCGTCGGAAAATCGACATTCAAAGACGTCAATTAAGAGACGAAGAGGAATATTTAGCGTCGGTTAAGCGACGTCTATTAATGTTTTTAAAAGAAATCACCTACAGAAGCGTCGGTTAAGCGACGTCTGTAGGCGTTTTAAAAAAAAAAAATCATTTATCAATAAGACACATGAGCCCTAAATGCATAAAATTGAAGCAAGGACAAGGGGGATCAGAGTGCAACTGATATGTAGCAAGTTTGAATGTGCTTCAATAACCACTCCCATAAAAATTCATAGATTTATCAGTGCCATCTCAACCGGTCTCCATAGGGAATGTGCTCAAAAGTCTTTCATGACAATTTTCCGGAAGAGTTCTGTAGGTGCTGCATGCAATTTAAAGATACTGATTAGAAACACTGAACTGAGTTTTAAGCTCTGAACAAAGACTCTAACTGCTCAACTAGCAAAGGAGAGGATGCAGCTTTAAGGTCAGCATTTGGGAATATATTGATTTTGTGATCTCGTGTAGCCAAGAACAAACATCATGAGAGAGAAGACACAATCCAGAAGATAGCTAAGTTTGAATGCCCACTTACCTTGTTTGCCAGTGAAAAGTTCATACTGGCCAATGGCCTACCTTATGAACATCTCCAATCCACTTACAGCTATTTTCCCAGACTCTTTGGCCTCTTGCAATAGTCTTATTTCTCGTGGCGTGTAAAATGCATAAACAACAAGACTGTATGCCCCAAAAGCCTCCTAAACAAGCAGTCCAAGCGGTATGACCATCAGCTCAGTAAGAGTAAGTATATTGATGTAAAATGAAGTTCTGTCATAGTGATGTGAATGAAGTTGTTTACTAATGTTCACAAGTTACTAACGCCAATCAATGCTATTGATGAATCCATACTTCATCAAAAGAGCAGTTTAAGAGCATATAAAGCAGGTCTGACCTAAACTTACATCCAAAAGCAATGTCTGCAAGAATTCCTATTCAAGAACCCTTTTTTTCATTTAATTAAAAAGGGTCACATAGGAAAACAACACACCTGTGAAAGAGGCGTTTCATTTACATTTGGCTGCATTCCAATAGCAGAAGTGTTCGCAAGGACTGCTCCTGTTTCTGGATGAAATCTATTTAATTGCTCCATGGGGATAACCTCTCCTCCAACTGAATTTGCCAGGCTCTTCGCTCTTTCTTCCAACCCGAAGCAAGACATTAGAAATTATTCACACTACCTAGATGTGTTTTTAAAGATACACTGAATCAAGCTTTAAAACACCAGTACCGTGTATATCACTTGAAAGAATTATCAGAACTTCGCATTGTTTCAAGAAAATGTACCATAATTGTGATTTGCAATGATAACATGTGCGCCTCTTTGTTTTTCCCCAAATGCAAGTGCCCTGCTAGCTCCTCCAGCTCCAACAAGCACAAAAGTTCTTCCAGCAAGGGGAAAGCTACTTCCTGAGTTTATACTTCCAAATTCACCTGCTAGTCAGATAGAAATTTGGAAGTGATCAGAAATGAAACTTTTTGAGGTATAGAAAATTACTTTAATTTTTTATTATCAAACACGTTATTCCCTTGTCAGTTTGGTATTATTTGGTCAGGACTCAGCATAAGCAGTTTTTGTTGTAGAACAAATAGGTCAGCTGAAGAATAAAAAGACTCGACCTTTTAAGCCATCTTCAATTGTTGAAATAGCACCCTCACATTATAGCATAACATTATAGTAAATATATAGCATAACATTATATCAAAATGAGGCTGGATCCATATAACCAGGAACAAAATTTTCCATGCAATTTTTTTTAAAACATCCATGTTCAGCCTCCATGCATGCACCCTGGGCATATTTAGATTAACTTGGCCGAGTCAATGTGGAAGCAGCCAGTTTGGTGCTGAACAGGGGATTAAACTAGTTGACATGTTTTTAAAACATTGTTATTAACTACAGTTTTGTTATTGAGTTGTACCTTACTGTGTAGTCAATTTGGTCTTCCATTAACATATGGCATAAACATCAGCATTGTGAAATTTTCATCATGGTATTTTCATCATAAACATGTTCTAATTGACAATCTTCCAACAGACCCTGATGGTATTTTCACCACTTGCTTCCTCCCGAGACAGATGATCACTTCCAGCCATATCAACTAACGAAAGCTTGCTATATAGATCTTCCCCAGCAAGACTATTTGAGTAGTTTAAATGGATTGTGACCATCCTGAGAAAGTGAAAAGTTCTGAGTTTACATCATAAATAATAAATAAAAACACTACAGCCCAAGCTTATTAACTATGAATTTTGAAGAAAGTATTCAAGCTTGTAATTGAAAAATATAAAGAAGAATAACAACAGCTTAAGATCAATCAATTTGGTCGTTTTTTGCCACTTACTTTTTGGAATAGCTCAGTTTTTCTAGCTTAGGGTGATAAGCATTTGGGCCTGTGTTTAAATTGATCACCAGTTCCCAGAATATATCAGAAAATTTGTAACCCGTTCCCTTAAGGGGGTTATTTTATATGATTATAACACACAAAAATCTAATTATCATTTTATTAAAAATAGACATTATACCTATTCTAGATCACATGCAAACAGAGATTCTCAAAAAGCACCAGAAGGAATGGTCTTCTTGACATGTAAAAGTTGGAAAGTAACACCATAGCTTTGCATTGTAAACTTAAGATATGTGAAACATACAGATGAGAATGCTTGCATTTTTGGTCGAAAATCCGACAATATCTGATATAAAATAAACAGTATGACAGCCCACAGTACAACAGTAAGTAGTGACAAAAGGAACTACCATTCAATGTGTCTCAGTAGTATACAGTACCCAAATGAAACATAGTTATTTAAGGCAATTATTATCTAATTATAAAGCTGTCCATCCAAAAGAATTAGAACAATTTATGTATGCAAAATGGAGTCTGTTTGCACGCTGTTCAATGCACTTACAGGCCTGGGAGTGAGCCTGTTTTGGGTTTAAACAGGCTGCTAAAGGGGCCACTAGAAGCAGCCCTAAAGGCAATCCACAGTCCACAAGGGATTGTAAACAGGCAAGACTGAGCCCTACAGAGGCTGGTTGAGGAGGTAAAGGGGATGTCTGAGGTAGGATGAGGGCAATTTTGACATATTAGTGTAAATTTGATTTTCTTCCAATGTC
>LPNX010627627.1:0-29553 GCA_001517045.1 Pseudotsuga menziesii
TTTTCAATCCTCCATGAATTCACGGAGGATTGAAAAAAATCGGGCAGCATTTCGGCTTGCCCGGGACACATTTCAAAATTAAACCAGTAGCATAAACGCTACCAGTTGACATAATTTTTATATATATAACAAATTAATAAAAAAATTCAATTTAACTACAAATTTTCAAAAATCCGGCAGCACTTCTGCTTGCCGGTACACATTTTAAACATGAAAATAATAAAAACATACATTTACCATATTTTAAAATAAATTTTATAAATTTATTAAAAAAAAAAATAAATTCCATTTAAATTGAAAAACAATTATTTAAACTGAAAAACAATTATTTTAACTATTACCTCTTGGGTCCGACGCCATCATGACGAGGTTGGGTTGCTTCGGGGTGTTTGGGTTGCTTCAGGGTGCCAATGCTTACGTCGCTCTCACTTCGTACCTCAGTCGAGCTTTTACGTTGTGGTTTTGTGAAACAAACGGCGGGGGCCTGCGGCCCCTATTTATAATTTTTTCAATACAGGCACCTCGGTCGAGGTAAATACCTCGACCGAGGTATTTTTTAACCCTCGGTCGAGGTTTTAATAGCTCGACCGAGGGTTAGTAAATACCTCGATCGAGGGCTTAAAAGAACCTTGGTAGAGGGCTTGATAAAACCTCGGTCGAGCTATTAAAACCTCGGTCGAGGGCTTGTTAAACCCTTGACCGAGGTGCTTTTTTTCATTTTTGCCAAAACGCGCTTGCAAAAAAGTGTTACCCAGGTCCGCAGATTCACCCAATGACATTAAAAGAAAACGAAGTATTATGTTACCTTAGCAGTGGATAATCCCACACAGTGATGCCGCGACCAGCATGAGCAAGGAACCTGCCATTCAATGGAAAAGGAACGACGTTACAACACTCTCAACCACTGACAGCAAAGGAAACCCCAGCTAATCGATGGACAGGGTAAAACCCTATAGTTGCGTTGTTTCTTCCTTGCAAATAACACACAGTCTGCAGACAGCATAAGCCACGCTACTTTGAAGGAAGAATCACTCTCATTGGAACGAACAAAGGTAAGGACTATCACAGTCCGGAGCCCAAGTTAAACAATGGAAGTATCGCAGAGACAAACAGTAAGTTATTCAACACCGTAACCTCCCCACATAGTGCAGTACATGAGCTCACGAAGAGCTGGAGCAGCATGGGAACTGATAGCAGACAATGCAACAACAAAACGGACCAGGAGGGTTTGCAGAGCGGCCAAAGGCCCGAAGGCAAAGGAGAAATGACGACTAGGGTTGGGTCAACCATTTTAAAACGCCAATGCATGGCTGAGAAGAGATCACGTATTACTTTAATACTTTACATGCAGTGGGTAAGAGTTCTAAAGTTCCACGACCAGATCACCATTGACTGATTTACAAACCAAATCATAGCATGGAGATCCCGTAAGGTTCGATATACCATAATATCACCTGCGATATAATTTCAACCACATAACATTAGATTAATGCTTATAAAACATTGTATTATAGATATTGCTCATTATTAGTCTCATATACATAGGTATGGAGAATTGTTTTAGTTATGAGTTATAAGAGCAATGGAATAATGTTATGGCGTAGTTGTTTATAAACCTACAACTATATTGCCAATTGCCTTAGTCTTCAAATGAAGGTAAGAGACATAACATTTCTTTAAAGTCTGTAATTGATGGTAATTAATTTATGTGATCCATTAATTTTGGTTTTGGTTTACTCTAGTCCATATCCTTGATACTTGTTAATAGATTAACAACCTCGTAGTAATCTTAGAATCCTTGTGGTGACAATTATACTTTTGTCATTTTCTAAGCTCAAAAATTATCAAAGATTTTATAAGTTAATGTGTGATAGGCATCTTGGGTATATTAACCTTCCTTGTTGATAGTATAGTCTTGAAAACTCGTAAATGGGTTTAAATATGATAAATCTAGGACTGATTCTAAAGGTGTTTTTTGGTTTCTATTCAAATGTCAATCTTGGAAATAGAAGTAGCATTCCAAAACAATGCAAATCCTTAAGGGAAGACTTGTATCAAACAATAAACTTGGTAAATTCTTAAAGTAAGAAAAGTATAGGTCGATACTTGTAATATCTTGTTATTTACAACTACAGTTGCAAATCTAAATATGTTGCAGTATAAACATGGCATGTTACAGTAACTATGAATAATAGAATTAAATATTTGATGTTGTAATTTTCTACCATGCTAGCTGGTTAGTGAAGAAATAATTATTACATTTTTACACTTACCTTCAGTATGAACATTTAATGTTTTCGTACTCTATAGAATTGTTAAACCCTATTTTCTGGATAGAGAAGTTAACTGCCATCTTTATGAGTAGAATTCAATTCTATAGCAATAGATCTCAAAGGAATCTTAGTAAAATTTTTACCTTTAGAAGTCTGGTAAATCTGTCTAGCATGTATGTACTTTCACTAAATAAATTATACACATCAAATCGTATTGTAAAACTTTCGAGATTTGTTAACAGCGACCCGTACATCTTACCTGTATAGAAAAGAAAACTGCTGCATTAGCTTAGAAGCTAAGTAAGCCCAGTCCTTCATGACAAACTCACCTTATGGTCGCAAACAGAAAACATCTAGTCACTGAAAAGAAACTACTCTTTAAAGTTAAGTATAATCAAAAGATCATTCAGTTACAATTCTAGTAACATAAAACTAATGAAACAGTTAATGACTGCATTTAATAAGAATACATGCTATTTTAAAATTTTAATTTTTTTGGAATTTTGGGGGTTTTGACATGTGGTATCAAAGCATGGTTCAAACACTAGGCCTTGATGTGGCCCAACTAGTTTCCACAGAACAGTAAAAATTATGTACTAACCTGTATTTTTGTTTTATGTAAAAAGCAGAAAATTTATTTTTCTGAATCTAACAGGCAGGTATGCAGAAGTTAGGAGAATATGCTGAGGTGGAGTCTCCAAACACTGAGACAAGATAGATGTCTAGAGAGCCTGTGTTAGAAGAGATAACTGCTCACTCTTCAGAACTGATACAGACTATCAAGGATTTGAAGACTGAAATGGAATCAGTCAAGAAGGATAACAAGAGGATATTAAAGACTCAGGAGGAGTTAAACCAAATCTTGATAGAAAAATTCCAGACAGAAGGGAGGAGTAAAAGATCTGAATCTGAGGAAGCTAGTCATCAGAAAGGATCTAAAAAGATGAAACTGGCTAAGGCTGAAAGTAGCTCATCATCTGAAGGGCTTAAGGAACAACGAAGCTACTACACTACTAGTGACAGTAGTAAGGCTGAGTTGTATAACAGAAAGGAAAAGTACAGGCCATACGAAGAGATTTCCGGGGAGTTCAAAAAAATAAAGCCCCAACTTTCAACGGAGAGACTGAAAAAGGGGAAGAGGCAGAGTCCTCGTTATCTGGGATGAGGAAATATTTTCAGATATACAACTACTCAAACCAGCTGAAGGCAAGAATGGCCATCTATAATATTTCTGGAAAGGCAGATATATGGTGGCAAGATCTGAAAAGAGTCAAGGGGATCAAAGAAAAAGAAGTCAATTGGAGTACCTTTAAAAGGTACTTCAAGAAGAAATTTCTGTCCGAACAATACTATGAAGAAAGGGCTAAAGAATTTTATGAGCTAAAGTTAGGAACCATGACTATGAAGGACTTAAACAGTACATTTTTAAGTCTGTTAAGGTATGTACCTTATTTAGTTGATGAGAAACCTAAAGTACAGCAGTTTCTCAGCTGTCTGCCATATCATATCAAGGACAGAATTGAGTCTGACAATCCTAAGACTCTGGAAGAAGCTATGAGGAAGGCAAATTTATGTTTTGAACAGAACAAAAAGAAAGAAGGTATAGCCAACTGGAAGGCTAAAAAGAACAGTAATCATCCTGAATTCAAGAAAAAGGAGTTTGTACCCCAAAAGAATTTCAGGAATAATAAGAACATAAACCATTCTAACGGTAAGAACTTCCAGGGAGGCAGAAATGGTGCTTCTAATAATTCCAATAATTCTAATAACTTCAAGGGCAAGGAAGCTTCAAACAATCATCGAAATTTCACTAAGAATTTTGAAAGAAAGGAGCCTGTTAAGTGCTGGGAGTGCAATGGCCCACACTATGCTTCAGTTTGCCCAAATCGAAAAAAGCCAAACAACAATATTCATACTATACAGGATGAAATGACTATTGGAGAATTTGCAAGGACTATGCCTCGAATCAATGCAGCGTTGGAGAACCGCCAAGCTGATTATCAGACTTCCATGGTGGAAGTAGAAGGTATGGTTAACAAAACCCCTGTAACCATTTTAATAGATCCAGGAGCTAACCTTAGTTACATTTCACCTCAGATAGTAGAAAAGTGTAATTTGACTGTTGAAAAGTTTGATAACTCCTGGTTCAATTAGCCACTGGGGCAAAGAGAAAAGTAACCTGTTATGTTAAGGAATGTGCATTAGTAATGAATGATTTTAAAACTACTGTTAAGCTAAATGTTTTGCCACTTGGCTCGTATGATTTATTAATTGGTATGGATTGGGTAGAGCAGCATAAGGTAGTTTTAAACTGTTTTGATAAAACCTTTACGTGCGTAAATAATAATGAACAGTCAGTAACAGTTAAAGGTATTCCTAGGAAAACTATAATCAGGCAGATTTCTGCCTTAAAACTTAAAAGAGCAGTCAGGAAAGGGTGCAAAGCCTATGCTGTGACTATTACAGATGAGGCAAGTAAGTCTGAAAAAGATAAAATAAAAATAAAGGATATTCCTGTTTTAAACAAATTTACTGATGTTTTTCCGGAGGAAATTCCAGGATTACCTCCTAAGAGGGAACTGGATTTCACTATTGAGCTGGTATCAGGTGCTGTACCTAGCTCGAAAGCTCCGTATCGTATGAATATTTTAGAACTTAATGAACTAAAATCACAGTTAAAAGAGTTAATAGATAAGAAGTATATTCGACCGAGTGTGTCCCCTTGGGGAGCACCAGTAATCTTTGTTAAAAAGAAATACGGAACTATGCGACTCTGCATAGATTACCGTCAACTAAATAAAATGACTATTAAAAACAGATATCTATTTCCCCGCATAGATGATCTGTTTGATCAGCTGCATGGAGCTACGGTGTTCTCAAAGATAGACCTGAGATCAGGATATCATTAGGTAAGAATTAAAGATGATGACATCTTTAAGACAGCCTTCAGAACGAGGTATGGACATTACAAATTTGTCGTAATGCCATTTGGGCTTACTAATGCCCTAGCTGTCTTTATGTGTCTAATGAATAATATAATGCACAAATATTTAGATAAATTTGTCGTTGTATTTATTGATGACATTTTAATTTATTCTAAAAATGAAGCAGAACATAAGGAACATTTGCAGATAGTTTTACAAGAGCTGCGAGAGCAACAACTCTTTGCGAAGTTCAGCAAGTGTGATTTCTTTAAAGAATAAATCCAGTACTTAGGTCACGTAGTGACTAAGGAAGGGATTTCAGTGGATCCTGAAAAGATTCGGGCAATAGAAGATTGGCCAGTTTCAAAAGACGTAACAAATGTTAGGTCCTTCATGGGAATTACCGATTACTACCGGAGATTCATCGAAGGCTTTTCAAAAATAGCTAACCCAATCACTTCTTTGCAAAAGAAAGGCAAGAAATTCGATTGGAACTTAAAATGTGAAGAAAGCTTTAAGAAATTAAAAACTTTATTAACAACTGCGCCTATTCTAAGAATAGCAGATCCTAATAAGGATTTCGTGGTATGCACCGATGCTTGTAATGATGGTTTAGGCGGTGTGCTGACTCAAGATGGGCATGTCATTGCTTATGAGTCCAGGAAGTTAAAGATCCACGAAACAAATTATGCCACTTATGATTTGGAACTTGCTGTTGTTATTCATGCCTTAAAAATGTGGCGACACCACTTAATAGGCAGAAAGTTTACTTTAATGACTAATAATAAGGGTCTGGAATACCTTTTAGATCAGCCCAACTTAAATGCAAGACAAGCAAGGTGGTTGGCCTTCTTGAGTGAATATGATTTTGAAATTCAACACATAAAAGGGAAAGAAAATATGGTGGCTAATACTTTAAGCAGGAATGAAAAGCTGAATTTTACAGCAGCAATCAACACTTATGCTTCTGATTTAAATGAACAGCTTACTGAAGGGATAAAATTGGATGAAATTTATCAAAAATTACAAGTTATAACTAACGAAGAACCTACAGAAAGTTTAATAAAAGGTTATAATTTAAATAAAGATGGATTCTTATTGTTCAAGGATAGACTGTATGTGCCTAATGTTCCTAAGGTTAAATTGTTGATTTTGGATGAAGTTCATAAAACCCCTTACTCAAGGCATCCAGGCTACCAGAAGACTGTCACCATGTTAAGAAAAGAATATTTCTGGCCCAATATGAAATCTGAAGTAGCTGAATATATAGCTAGATGTTTGGACTGTCAACAAGTGAAAACAGAACACCAACATCCAGCTGGTTTACGCAACCTTTGCCTATTCCTAGTTGGAAATGGGAAATAATCAGCTTAGATTTTATTACTGGATTACCCAGAAATTAGAATCAGAATGATTCAATCATGGTGATGGTTGACAAGTTAAGTAAAGCAACACACTTCATTCCTGTCAAGACCACTTACAAGGCTGCTAATATAGCTGATATATTTCTAAAGCAAATTTTTAGGTTGCATGGAGTACCTAAGGTTATTATTTCAGACAGGGATCCTAAATTCACAGGGAATTTCTAGAAATCCTTGTTTAAGGGATTAAACACAACACTAAATTTCAGCACCTCTTTCCATCCTCAGACAGACGGATAGACAGAAAGAGTGAATCAGGTGTTGGAAGATTTGTTAAGAATGTATGTTAAGGATCAGCCAGGTAAGTGGGAGGATTATTTGCATTTAGCAGAATTTGCATACAATAATAATTATCTATCGTCAGCTAAGTTCAGCCCATTTGAAATTCTGTATGGGCGTAAATGTAACACTCCTATCTCCTAGAATAATCCAGTAGATAGATTAGTGTTAGGACCTGAATTATTGAAAGAAATGGAACAGATTGTAAAACAAGTGCAGGAAAATTTGAAAGTAGCTCAGGATCGGCAAAAGAGCCAAGAAAATTTGAAAAGAACTCCCAAAGAGTTCCAGGTGGGTGAGCACGTGTTCATAAAGGTAAGACCAAAGAAGAGCTCCCTAAGACTGGGGAGTTGTGCAAAACTAGCACCACGTTACTGTGGTCCGTTTGAAATTTGATCCAAAATTGGTCAAGTTGCATATCAGTTAGCGTTACCACCTAACTTAAAAGTGCATAATGTTTTTCATATTTCTGTTCTAAAAAAATACGTTCATGATGCTACTCATGTGATTGATTGGAATGTTGTACAGGTGGAACCAGAAGGAGAAGTTCTGGTGGAACCGCACTGTATCCTCGGGAGGAGGGAAATTACTCTGCGGAACCGCACAATTGGACAGCTGAAGGTGCAATGGAAGCACCTTAGTCCTGAAGAAGCTACCTGGGAACTGGAAAGTAAGATGCGGGAAGCATACCCGAATCTGTTCCAGGAGGTTGCAGAGGATGAGGAATAAGTAACATCGAGGATGATGTTACATTTTAAGGGGGTGTGTATGTCACATACCCCAATTTTGTAAAATTATGTAAATTTTTTTAATTATATTCCTGAGACATTCTGTTAAATTTAATACTAAGTAGGAACTGATGACTCAGCAGAGTCAACAGAATTGGAATGTAATTCAGAATATTTTATTATTAATAAATAAATTATGGAGACAACAGCATGGGGGAGCTGTTAAAAAGAGGTTACTGGTCAAACTGGTGGATGGAACTAGGTGGAAGGAAAAAAGACAAGTGGCAGCATCCTCAAACACTTCCTAAGTTGCAGGTGGCAACTTCCCTATATTTGGGGTCATGATCCCCCAAGAAAGTGGGATCAGAGCAGGTGGCTCATTAAATGACAACTAACCCAAAAAGACCTAGGTAATCTTTTAAAAGTACTCAATGAAGAGAGCTGAGGCTGCTCAGATATTTTCCAGAGAGAATTCATTCAGGTGAATGTTATTCAGGAAATTCATTGAGGAAAAAGGGAAAAACAGTAAGGAAGTTGTTCTGAGGGGATTGCTGCAGTAACTTGGTTATTTTACAGCTTGTTAGCTAGGAGAACTTACTGATAAGTTCTGGATTAATACTAAGTTTGAAGACTGGTATCTAACTTTGCTGCACCTAGTTCCAGCCAGGGAGACCAGAGCAAGGTCGGGGGTCCTGAGGAGTCACTGTTTGAGCGCTCTCTAGGAGTTGGTAGGGAGGAATGACCTCCCATTGTTGTTGTTGTCCAAAGCTTGAGCAGGTTCTGTCACCTAACTATCTTGTTTAGTAACTGTAAATGGTTGAATGTGATTTATTATTATTAAAAGCTTTACGGGTTTAATGAAGTAAATGTTATTAGTTTATTAGTAATAGAATTTACAGATGAAAAATAATGACCACTGTGTTTTTCCACATCTGGGTTTACCAGATCGTACTCTAGCACATGGGTAAAGTTTAAATAAGGATAGCTTGATGAGAATTTAGAGTATTAGATTGTTCTCTTTAACTATTTTCAGAAAAGATATTTTATTGACTGTGGTATGAATTTAGGTTTCGAACTACTTCCTTGTACTGTATTTCGTTTCCAGTAATTTCTACTGTAAAAGGATAGATAGTAGATGTCAGACTAGAAGTAATACTGTTTTAATATATAGTTCCTTTCTTTGTATTCGGATAACTTCATTTCTAAGAATAAACTCAAGTAAGATTTAGTTATATAATATTTAGATACTACAGTAAAAACCATTATGGACCAGATGCTATGAATGTTTGTAATGTATTTTCATTTTGTTATTTTCCTTCTTTTATTAAGACTGAGTTCGAACAAGTTCCAGAGCTATTATTATTTTATTCAGAATATGAACAAATGTTAATATTTGTACTTACAAAATAAACTCTGGATAGAGTTAATTAGAATGCTAAATATTTATAAGTAAACATTATAACTAAGAAAATAAATTAATTACAACAGAACGTAGATAGTATAGTATAAATTACAGAAGAATCAAATAACAAATACTATTTCAAAATACTTATAAAATAAACTAAGGGTATTAATATAAAGGCTACAGAGATTTCAGAAATAAAATATAGTCATTATAGTAGTAGTAAGGTATTTTATTTTATTTTGCTATTAATATAAAGTAGGAATCTTATTACTATAAGTATCTTCCAGAACTATTCATACTGTCCGAGCTGCAAGTAATTGACAGTTCTTAATCTTACTTCATTAAAGGGAATAAATTATGCATCAGTAATTATATTTCCTTATTCATAAGGAAGTCAAATTACAAACCCGATACAGAAACCCTAATGAAAAATACTTTTTTTAAACAGTGAACAAACCAAATACATTTTGTGCAGGAAATAAACAACAGAAGTACAGAATGCTCTTAATAGAGCTTATTTACTAATTATAAATATAGATAGTAACCCTATATATTACAGAAAATACTTTCTAAACTTAACAGGAATATATAAGGAAAAATAATGGAGTTACTTCTTTCACTATCGATTAGGGTTAAACCCTATAAGAATCAATTTATACAAGGTAAACAATGAACAGTGGAGTTAACAACATTTTTACTTATAGCTGTTTATAAATCAACTCTCGCATTTTCATTAATATAAGTAAATGAAGTATTGTAGAACAGCAAACAGTTTCTGAAACATGCATAATAACTAAGGGTAAAAACCCTACCCATTCAAAATAATACAAAAGTAATGACATGGTGGAACCCATTCTTGTTTAACAATCCATAGCCGTAATAAGCAATTACACATGAAGGCTTACAGCCTGTTCTGTTAATATAAACACAGTAATAATTACAAAACAAGATTTTACACTCATGGTCAAAGCTGGAGAGCTTTGCAAGAGAGCTAGGGTATTAACTCATGATGTATAACATCAAACAAACAACCAAAATCCTTGAGGGTCAAAAAGGACGCAACGACCAACCCCTCGCAATCCCATAAGGGTTTACACAAAGTGGATGAGCCATGGAGAGACCAGGGATTACCGTGGCCCATATTGCCGTAACCCTCATTCCTTTTGTAGGCAGAGAAAAGTAGCAGGTTACGTCTGCAAAAACAGTATATAGCCGACTATTAGTTGTTATATTAAATGAAAGAAGAAATGTATTGACAAGAATGTTAGCAATGACATTAAGAGAAAACGAAGTATTCTGTTACCTTAGCAGTGGATAATCCCACACAGAGATGCCACGACCAGCATGAGCAAGGAACTTGCCATTCAATGGTAAAGGAACGACGTTACAACACTCTCAACCACTGACAGCAAAGGAAACCCCAGCTAATCGATGGACAGGGTAAAACCCTATAGCTACATTGTTTCTTCCTTGCAAATAACACACAGTCTGCAGACAGCATAAGCCACGCTACTTTGAAGGAAGAATCACTCTCATTGGAATGGAGAAAGGTAAGGACTGTCACAGTCCAGAGCCCAAGTTAAGCAATGGAGGTATCGCAGAACAACAAGTTATTCAACACTGTAACCTCCCCACACAGTGCAGTAGATGAGCTCACGAAGAGCTGGAGCAGCATGGGAACTGATAGCAGACAACGCAACAGCAAAACAGACCAGGAGGGTTTGCAGAGCGGCCAAAGGCCCGAAGGAAAAGGAGAAATGACGACTAGGGTTGGGTCAACCATTTTAAAATGCCAATGCATGGCTGAGAAGAGACCACGTATTACTTTAATACTTTACATGCAGTGGGTAAGAGTTCTAAAGTTCCACGACCAGATCACCATTGACTGATTTACAAACCAAATCATAGCGTGGAGATCCTGTAAGGTTCGATATACCATAATATCACCTGCGATATAATTTCAACCACATAACATTAGATTAATGCTTATAAAACATTGTATTATAGATATTGATCATTATTAGTCTCATATACATAGGTATGGGGAATTGTTTTAGTTATGAGTTATAAGAGCAATGGAATAATGTTATGGCGTAGTTGTTTATAAACCTACAACTATATTGCCAATTGCCTTAGTCTTCAAATGAAGGTAAGAGACATAACATTTCTTTAAAGTCTGTAATTGATGGTAATTAATTTATGTGATCCATTAATTTTGGTTTTGGTTTACTCTAGTCCATATCCTTGATACTTGTTAATAGATTAACAACCTCGTAGTAATCTTAGAATCCTTGTGGTGACAATTATACTTTTGTCATTTTCTAAGCTCAAAAATTATCAAATATTTTATAAGTTAATGTGTGATAGGCATCTTGGGTATATTAACCTTCCTTGTTGATAGTATAGTCTTGAAAACTCGTAAATGGGTTTAAATATGATAAATCTAGGACTGATTCTAAAGGTGTTTTTTGGTTTCTATTCAAATGTCAATCTTGGAAATAGAAGTAGCATTCCAAAACAATGCAAATCCTTAAGGGAAGACTTGTATCAAACAATAAACTTGGTAAATTCTTAAAGTAAGAAAAGTATAGGTCGATACTTGTAATATCTTGTTATTTGCAACTACAGTTGCAAATCTGAATATGTTGCAGTATAAACATGGCATGTTACAGTAACTATGAATAATAGAATTAAATCTTCGATGTTGTAATTTTCTACCATGCTAGCTGGTGAGTGAAGAAATAATTATTACATTTTTACACTTACCTTCAGTATGAACATTTAATGTTTTCGTACTCTATAGAATTGTTAAACCCTATTTTCTGGATAGAGAAGTTAACTGCCATCTTTATGAGTAGAATTCAATTCTATAGCAATAGATCTCAAAGGAATCTTAGTAAAAGTTTTACCTTTAGAAGTCTGGTAAATCTGTCTAGCATGTATGTACTTTCACTAAATAAATTATGCACAACAAATCGTATTGTAAAACTTCCAAGATTTGTTAACAGCGACCCGTACATCTTACCTGTATAGAAAAGAAAACTGTTGCGTTAGCTCGGAAGCTAAGTAAGCCCAGTCCTTCTTGACAAACTCACCTTATGGTCGCAAACAGAAAACAATCAGTCACTGAAAAGAAACTACTCTTTAAAGTTAAGTATAATCAAAAGAACATTCAGTTACAATTCTAGTAACATAAAACTAATCTAACAGTTAATGACTGCATTTAATAAGAATACATGCTATTTTAAAAAATTTAAATTTTTCGGAATTTTTGGGGTTTTGACAACTCATAAGTGAAGGAAAGTGTAATTTATTATGATTTTAAATGAAGAAAAGAAGGGATGTGATTTGGTGCAAAAAACAAGGCAATCTATCTTAAAACTAGCTTTATATTTTGCCTTAAAACTGGAGAAAAGATGGAAACTCTAAAAAAGCATAACCGTGCACTTGCAAATCTGGGAATACTGGAGAGTTGTCGGAATATTATCCAGGATCTTTCTAAATCACTCCAGGAGTCATTTTTGGAAAGTTTGACCTTAGAAATGGAATTGTGTGCAAACTAGCTAGTGTAAGACCTAGAAATTAATAAAAAGGATTAATTATTTTATCCTAAGTATTGGAATGGGTTTTGATTATTCCAACAAAGGAAACATCAATAAAAGGTGAAAATGAATGTACCAAGATGTACATAATGGAATGGTCCATTCTATTGCGTGGTATTGATCAATATAGAAACTAGACTTATTTGTGATCTATACATTTATAAAAAAAAATTGTCAAGTGAGAAAGGTCTAAATATTTTACTTTTTTTATTTCTTCATATTATATTTTTATATGTTCATAAGAAAAAATATTCTTGTTTTTATTTTTTCTTGCTTTGTTCTCTTTCACTTCTAGTTCAGGGTTTACTTCCCAATTTATCATGTCATGGCCATTCTCAATAACCAAATGTTATTATGTACCTGTGGGACATATAGTAACATCCTTCTAGTATTGATCTCCTTTTATGCAACTTCAATTTTTGGATGTGGTTATGAGTCGAATTAGGTAGGAATTTTAGTCATCTATTTGTATTTCAATTGATGCTAGATACTCACATTGGATTTGGACATTAGACCACACGGGTTGGGGGATCATAGTAGCGATATGTTAACATCCTTTATAGACTAGTATGTTGACGGGAGGGTGAATAATATCCTACAATATGGATGGTGGTATGATAGTATAAGATAAAAGGGCGATTACTACGTGCATGGCACATTTGCGAGTGGTTTCTTTGGAGTAGTGGTTTGAGTGACATGGTTTCACGTACTTTGTGATTTTTTTATTGTACCAATGTTTCACTTTGTAAGGAATCAAGAGGTATTAAACTTAAGTTTGTGATGCATATGCTTCACCAAAAATTAGCATCATTTTCCCTCATATCTTATTTGTAGTGGTGGTTTTAAAGTGTTTTTGAAGACTCTATGGTTGTATAGTCATGCTAGGGTTTTTATTTATTTTGGTTTTGTTTGTTAATTGAGAATTGCATACTTGATGTGAGGAGGTTTGTCCCTCAAAAACATGGTTTCATCCCAAAACTAGAAACCCAGCTAGCATAATTTTTGTATGGATATTTGGATGTGGGGATGTTGGTGCCAAGGATCGTCCTACTATTCTTGATTGGATTACGAAGGTCTCTACAAAACTGTTAATGAAATAAATTTCTAAACTATGAGGTGAGTGAATATGTATACTTCTTGAGCTAACTTTGTATTTAAAACAATGGTTAGGTATTCTTAATTTGATTTGAGTAATTCTTATATATCTTGTTAATAAGTTCTATGAAATGTTTTGTTTATAGCCCTTTTTCTTTTGGGTCCAACTTTTTTAGTGCACTGTTTTTCCCAATTGTGTATCATCACTTTTTACATATCTCAATCATTTTTATAATTTGATTGAATCAATGATGACATGGAAGAGGCATACCCATTACCCTTAAAGGCCGAGGAAAACAATCCAAAAATTTGCTCAAAGGAATAGAGGAGCAAGGATGGGCACATTATTTTGCCTCAGGGGGAGGTTATAATTATGGAAGAGGCGAATCATCCCAAGGAGCTGAAAAAGAAGAAGATACTAGACAAGGTAACCTGAACCAACCACAAGGAAGAGGATTTCAGAGGGGTAGAGGCTACGGTGGTGAAAGAGGAAAACCATATTGGTGTTTTATGTGTGGTGTAGAGGGTCATTGAGCATTTGAATGCTCAAATTAAAACATGCTAGAGACAAAACAAGGACAACAACCAATTTTAAACATTGTCTACGCTGATAATGAAGAACAAGGACTTGAATCTGAAGTCCCACCTGATATGGGGGAAAATATCATGATACGAAGGTCAATGGTGATTCCTGAGAAAGAGCAAAGACAAATTAGCAACAATGAAGATTCATGGCTTCGAACAAATATTTTTTGAACCATGTGCACTTCTGTGGGAAAGGTATGTCAAGTTATTGTTGAGAGTGGAAGTTGTAAGAATATGGTTTCTAAAGAGATGGTAGATTATTTGAAATTACGTAGTGAAACACATCCCCATCCTTACTGAATCGCTTGTTTCAAAAAAATGAATGAAGTTACTGTTAATAAAGACATTTGAATACGTTTTCCATTGGTAATACTTATAAAGATGAAGTATGGTGTGATTTCATTTTGATGGATGCATTCCATTTGCTATGTTGGAGGCCTTAGAAACTTGACAGCAAAGTCATACATGACGAAGGAAAAAATACCTACACCTTTTGGCAGGATGGAAAAAAAGTTGTCTTATTTCCCATTAAAGATGAAGGGAAAACTGAGAATATGTTGTCAAAAAAATATCTTGTCAAATAAATGAAGGAAACAGGATTCTACTGTGCATTAATAGTGCAAAAAAGAGTTGAGGAAGACATACCAACACCTACTGAAGTGGTCAAGTTACTAGAATAATATGTTCATGTTATCCTTAATGAGCTGCTTGATGGCCTTTCACCAAAGAGGGATATTCAACATCACATTGATTTGATCCTGGGATCATCCTTACCTAATCAAGTAGCCTATACAATTAATCCTACACAACATGCATAGCTCAATCGCTAAGTAACAGAGCTTATAAATAAAGGCATGGTAAGATAAATCACGAATCTCTATGGTGTACCAACATTGTTGACTCCAAAGAAATATAATACGTGGAGGATGTGCACATATAGTAGAGAAATCAATAACATTGCCATCAAATATCAGTTTCCTATACCGCACTTGGACAACATGATGGATATACTATTTGTATCTAAATATTTAAGTAAAATTTATTTGCGAAGTGGATACCTCCATATTCAAATTCGCGAAGGAGATGAATGAAAAATTGCCTTCAAGACTAGGGATGGACTCTATGAATGGATGGTGATGCCATTTAGGTTGTCCAATGCACCTCGTACCTTCATGCGGTTGATGAATATTGTGCTTAGACCTTACATTGGTAAGTTTGTTGCAGTTTATTTTGATGACATTCTAGTTTTTAGTAAAACAAAGAAGATCACGTGCAACATTTAAATATTATATTGGATACATTTATAAAACATCATCTTTATGCAAACCTCAATAAATGTAGGTTCATGAAAGAAACTTTGGTATTTGTGGGTTTTTCCATCTCAGTAGAAGGAGTCAATATGGATTTAGAGAAGATCATAGAAATTTTGGAGTGTCCTAGGCCTAGGATCATAGCAGAGGTAAGAATTTTTCATGGGCTAGCCACCTTTTACAGAAAATTTATTCGAAATTTTAGCAGTATTGTAGCACCCATAATAGATTGAACCAAAGGCACAACATTAATGTGGACCAACGGATTTGAAGAAAGCTTTAAGTTTATAAAGAAGAAGGTAACCGAGGCACCTATATTACCCTTACCATATTTTTATAAAGTGTTTGAGGTAAACTTTGATGCCTCACATGTAGGCATTGGAGTTGTACTTAGCCAAGAAGGTAAACCAATTGCATTTTTTGGTGAAAAATTGAATGATGTAAGAAAGAACTACTCCACATATGATGCAGAACTTTATGCCATTGTGAAAACATTGTGACATTGGAGAAATTATTTAGTGCCAAAAGAGTTTGTGTTATTTATTGATCACATTTCTTTAAAATATGTAAACACCCAAAATAAATTAAACAGTAGATAAGAAAAATGGATTTCCTTTATACAAGGATACACCATTGTTCTGAAGCACAAATCATGAAAGAAAAATTAAGGTTGCAGATGCTTTGAGTTGTCGCATTATTCTTTTCACCACCATGGAAAATCAAGTAAATGGGTTTTCTTTATTGAAGGATCTCTATGTGACTAATAACAATTTTCAGGAGATTGTGGATCAGTTGAAGAATCCAATCACTAGGAACATGGATCTTATTCAAAGTGAATATTTTATGCAAGATGAATACATATTCAAAGGAAAAAAACTATGCATTCCAATTGGTTCAATGAGAGAAAATATTATCAGATAAATTCACAGTATCGGCTTGGAGAAACATTTTTGAAAGGAAAAGATGCTAGCCTTAATCGAAGGTAAATATCAGTGATCTAAGATGAGAAAAGATATAACGACACCGGATATTCAATGAAGGTGATTTGTGATGGCTTATTTACCGAAAGAGTGGTCTCCTAAATGAACCTACCACAAATTGAAGTATAATAAAATCGATCCTTGCAAGATTCTAAAGAAAATTAATGGCAATGCTTACAAGGTCGATTTACTAGTTGATCTTGATATTTCCCTTGTGTTTAATGTTTCTGACTTATATATATTCCATGGGGACAATGTGGGTGATGACAGTGAGGCAAGGGTCGATTGGAAATAGGCTATTCTGAGAAGAAAAAGGAAAATATTGATCATATCTTAGATAAAGAGACCCTTCATACTCGATAAGGTCAATACAACCAATATCTAGTCCACTGGGAAGGCTTAACACCAATAGAGAGTACATGGATTACAAAGGGGGACTTAATAAATTTAGATCATTTTAAGTGGTAACAATTTGAATATAACAAATTGAAAGAGCTATGCTTTTTTCAACTAGAGAAGAATGATGTAGTGATTTCTGAAGGTTGAAAAAAAGATAAAAAAGGAGAATAAATGTAAGGATTTCTTGGGTCGTAAATTTTGACTCGGTTACCCATTTGGGATCAAATTTAATTGAAAGTTGTGTTTTGAAGTGTTCAATGCAATGGTTGGTTAGATCCTTCTGATCATAGAGTTTTCAACACTTTTTGACGCCAAATTCCTTCATATAAGGCCTCAAATTGACGTTTTAGTGTTTTGCAAGATTTTTTTTAAATCTTGTAATTAACAGTAATCTCTCCATTTATAAACCTAATTAGAAAATAAAGTTGACAAGTAGTATATCTCTAGTTATCTTATAGTTGGTGTTTAGTTTCATATTCATGCGAGAATTTTCAAAAATTAGTAATTTTCAAAAATATTAGATAGTAGTTCTAAAGGGTTGGACCTTCATTGTAATAGTTAGGATGGAGAATGAATAGAAATATAGTTATTTTTCCCACTCTCATGTGTTTGTATGGTTTTTAGATATTATGAACTGAATCAAATATTATTGACTACATCATCTAGTATTAGAGCAGGTTGATGGATGAGAGAGGAAGAGGAAGAGCAGTTCTTGCTTAGATGCGTGGATATATGTAAAACCTCCAAAGGCAAGTAGCAAATATTATATACATGATGTCTAATCAAAGGATAATACGAAGAGAAGCATATGATGAGTAGACAAACCAAGGAGGTGTATATCATCATACATAACATGAAGAAGAAGTAGAGTGCATACCTTTTGAAGAAATGATGATCAAGGCTCTAGAAGGGAGAAATAATGGGATCAAAATGGAAGTTTTAGAATATGCAAGGAGTCTTAAACCAGAGAAGTTAATAGATTGGCTGAAATCCTTGGAAAATTATTTTGAATGAAAGCCTATGACAAAAGAAACAAAGATGATATTTGCATGCACAAAGTTGAAGGGTCATGGCATAATTTGGTGGGATCATGTGCATACAGATAGAACAAAAAAGGAAAATCCAAAATACAGACCTAGGAGAAGATGAGAAAAAGTTGTGAGAATTTTTTTACCGCTAGACTATGCACAAACCCTTTTTCGCAGATTTCGAAACTTGAAGCAAGACCTGTCTACCATGGAGGAATTCATCATGAGTTTTATCAATTGTCCACTCATGTGGATCTCTAGGAAACTAATGAGAAACTCAATGCAAGGTATGTGGATTGTTTGAAATTTTATATTCAAGATGAATTGAGCATGCATAGGGTTCACATCGTGGAAGATGCATACCTGTTATCCATAAAGGCCAGGGAAAAAAAAATCGACAATTAGCTCAAAGGAATAAAGGAGCAAGGAGGGACACATTGTTTTCCTCATGGGGTGGTTTTAATTATGGAAGAGGAAACCCATCCCAAGTAGATTAAAAATCAGAAGATACTAGATAAGATAACCTAAACCAACAACAAGGAAGAGGATTTCAGAGGGGTAGAGGCTACGACAGTGGAAGAGGGAGACCTTATTTGTGTTTTAGGGGTGGTGTAGAGGGTCATCGAGAAGTTGAATGCTCAAATTACAACATTCAAGAGACAAAGCAAGGAAAATATCCCAGATTAAACTTGGTCCAAGCTGAGACTAAAGAAGAAGGAGTTGAATCTGAAGTCTTGCCTGATATGGGGGGAAATATCATGATACAAAGGTAAATGGTGATTCCCAAGAAAGATAAAAGATAGAGTAGCAACAATGAATATTCATTGCTTCAGACAAGTATTTTTCAGACCAAGTGTAGTTTTGGGGGAAAGGTATGTCAAGTTATTGTCAATAGTGGAATTTTTGAGAATATGGTTTCTAAATAGATGGTAGAAAATTTGAAATTACGTTGTGAAATATATCCCCATATTTACCGAATTACATGTTTCAAAAAAAGGAATTAAGTCACCATTAATAAAATATGTTTGATTAAGTTTTCGATCGGTAAGACTTATAAAGTTGAAGTATGGTGTGATGTCATTCTGATGGATGCATGCCATCTGTTATTAGGGAGGGATTGCCAATTTGATAGGAAATTCATACATGATTTTAGAAAGGATACCTACACCTTTTGGTAGGATGGAAAAAAAGTTGTCTTATGCCCCTTAAAGATGAATGGAAAACTAAGAATATGTTGTTATAAAAAGAGATTTTTAAAGAAATGAAGGAAACACAATTCTGCTATGCATTAACAATGCAAAAATGATCTGAGGAAGATATACCAATACCTATGGAAGTGGCCAAGATACTAGAAGAATATGTTGATGTTATCCCTAATGAACTTCTAGATGACCTTCCATGAAAGAGGGATATTCAACATCACATTGATATAATTTTGGGATCATCCTTACCTAATCAAGTAGGATATAGAATGAGTCCTACACAACATGAAGAGCTCAACCGAAAAGTAACTAGGATTATAAAGAAAGGTGTGGTAAGATAAATCATGAGTTCTTGTGGTGTACCAACATTGTTGACTCCAAAAAAATATAATACCTAGTGGATGTGTAGAGATAACAGAGAAATCAATAAAATTACCATCAATTATCAGTTTCCTATGTCGCACTTGGACAACGTGATGGATGTACTATATGGAGGTAAATACATCGATAAACTTGATTTGTAAAGTGGATACCACGAGATCCAAATTCATGAAGGATATGAATGGAAAATCACCTTCAAGACCATGATGGCCTATATGAATGGATGTTGATTCCATTTTGGTTTTCCAATGCACTTAGTACCTTCATGTGGTTGATGAATATTGTGCTCCAACATTACATTGGTAATTTTTTTGTAGTTTATTTTGATGACATTTTATTTGTATGTAAAAACAAAGATCACTTGCAACATTTAAATATTATATTGGATATGTTGAGAAGACATCCACTTTATGCAAACCTAAAGAAATGTAGGTTCCTGCAAGAAAGCTTGGTATTTTTGGGTTTTGTCATCTCAACAGAAGGAGTAAAAATGGATTTAGAGAAGGTCAGAGTAATTTGGAAGTGGCCTAGTCCTATGAGCATAAAAGAGGTAAGAATTTTTCATGGGCTAGCCACTTTTTACAGAAACTTTATTCAAATTTTTAGCAGCAATGTAGCACCCATAAAAGATTGCAGCAAAGGAACAACATTCAAGTGGACCAATGAAGCTTAAGAAAGCTTTAAGTTTCTAAAGAAGAAGGGAACTGAGGCACCTATATTATCCTTACCAAATTTTGATAAAGTGTTTGAGGTAGATGGTGATGCCTCACATGTAGGAATTGGATATGTACTTAGCCAAGCAGGTAAACCAATTGCATTTTTAAGTGGAAATTTGAATGATGTAAGAAAGAACTGCTCCACATATTATGTAGAATTTTATGCAATTTTGCAAGGATTGCAACATTGGAGGCGCTATTTAGTTCCAAATGAGTTTGTGTTATTTAATAACCACATTACTTTAAAATATTTAAACACCAAAAAGAAATTGAATAGAAGACTTGCAAAATGAATTTCTTTTTTACAAGGATACTCCTTTTTTTTTCTTTTGAAGCACAAATCAGGAAAGCAAATCAAGTTGCATATGATTTCAGTTGGTGCACTATTGTTTTCACCACCATGGAAAATAAAGTAAATGGGTTTTCTATATTGAAGTATCTCTATGTGATTGATAATTATTTTTGGAAGATTGTGGAATAGTTGAAGAATCTAGTGGCTGGGAACATGGATCTTATGTAGAGTGAATATTCTATGCAATATGACTACCTCTTCAAAGGAAAACAACTATGTATTCTAATTGGTTCTATGAGAGAAAATATTATGAGGGAAATTCAAAGTAGAGGCTTGGAGGGACATTTTGGAAAGGATAAGATGCTAGCCTTAATTGAAGATAAGTATTACTGGTCGAATATGAGAAAATATATAAGTAGGTATGTGGCATGATGTAGGATTTATCAAATGGCTAAAGGACATTCACAAAATATAGGGTTGCACATTCCATTACTAATTCCCACATATCCATTGATAGATATTCGCATGAAATTTGTGTTGGGGCTCCCACAAACATAGCGAAGTAAATACCGTTATTTTTGTGGTTGTTGATAGGTTCTCTAAAATGTTGATTTCATTTCTTGTAAGAAAATTGGTGATGCATAAAAGGTGTCATAATTGTTTGTTTCAGAAATTGTTAAATTGCATGGTTTTACAAAACTATTACCTTTGATAGAGATACTTTGTTTTTGGGTAAATTTTGGAGGACTTTATGGAATAAAATAGGTACTAAATTACAGTTCAATGGTGCCTATCACCCCCAAACATATGGGAAAACTGAGGTATTAAATCAGAGTTTGGGAAACCTATTATGGAGCATTGTCAGAGAGAATCCCAAGCAGTGGGATTTGGATTTACCTCAAGCTGAATTTGCCTACAATATTTCAATAAATAAATCTACAGGTAAATATCCATTTAGGTTGTTTATGGTAGAAATCCTATGGGTGTCCTAGATTTGGCACTGTTACCGCTTGGGGATATAATTAGTGTTGATGGGGAATCATTTGTAGAATGCATTCAACAATTGCAACAAGTGAGACAGAAGTTACAAGCCAGGAATGAGCAAAAAAATATTATAAAAGATGTTCACCAAAGACACCAAATATTTAATGAAGGTGATTTCGTGATGGTTTATTTACAGAAAGAGTGGGTTCCTAGAGGAAACTACCAAAAATTGAAGTATAAGAAAATAGATCCTTGCAAGATTCTCAAGAAAATTAATGGAAATTCTTACAAGGTCAATTTACCAATTGATCTTGATATTTTCCTTGTGTTTAATGTTTCTAACTTATATATATTCCATGGGGAAAGTGTGGGTGATGATAGCGACTCAGGGGTGGATTGGTAATGGGATATTTCGAGAAAGAAAAAGGAAAAGATTGCACATATCTTAGATAAGGATACCTTGCATACTCGACAAGGTCAATACAAATAATATCTAGTCAAGTGGGAAGGCTTAGCATCAATAGAAATTACATGGATTACAAAGGGGGACTTGTTGAATCTAGATCATGTTAAGTGGAAACAATTGAAGACAACAACTTGTGGGATTTGATTTATTTTCAACCAGAGGATAATGATGTATTGATTTTTGAATGATGAAGAAAAAGAGATAAAAAAGAGAGAGAATAAATGCAGGTATTCTTGGGGGTCATAACTTTTGACTCAGTTATCCATTTGGGCACAAATTGAACATCAAGTTGTGTTTTGAAGTGTTCAATGCAGTTTTTAATATATCCTCCCGATCAGAGTTTTTCCAACACTTTTATGAGTCCAAATTCCTTCATCTAAGGCCTCAAATTGAGGTTTCAGTGTTTTGAAGGATTTTTTTTATTTGTAATTAACAATTATATCTCAGTTTATAAAACTAATTGGTAAAGCGATTTGACAACCAATGTATCTCTAGTTAGCTTATAGTTAGTGTTCTGTTTCCTAGTCATGCGAGAATTTTCTAAAATTAACAATTTTCAAAAATCTCAAATAGTATTTATAAAGGGATGGACCTTCATTGTAATAGTTAGGATGAAGAATGAATAAAAATATAGTTATTTTTTCCACTCTCATGTGTTTTCATGGTTTTTATATCTTGTGAATCGAATCAAAGATTATTGGCGTCATCAGAGAGAGATAGAGAGAGAGAGAGAGAGAGAGAGAGAGAGAGAGAGAGAGAGAGAGAGAGAGAGAGAGAGAGAGAGAGAGAGAGATGTAAATACCAATATCATAAGAAACAAATTTTATGATCTCCATTGGTGTAGGTGATTTATCACCCACGTGTATAAAAAGTACATACTCGAGGGTTGTGCTATATCAAGTAACATATCAAAATATGGAGTGGAAACTAAATGAAACTAATTAAATCATTTAACATGCATGCATAACATATAACAATACTAAATAAAAGGAGTGGATGCAAGACATGTAAATAATGATTTTGATTTGATTAGACAAAGAATGAAAGAATATGATAACACCTTGGTATTTATTAGAGATGGTAATGGACATCCACAAATGACTTGAGGGAGTATTTTGTAGAAATTATAAATCCTTGATAGAATAAATAATCTCATAAAAAAGATAAGGATCTACGCAACCAATTAACCTCACAAAGAATTGTAGAGAACTAGCATAACGTGTGAACAAGAATAATGAACACACCTGAAGGATGAAAATTTGATGCATGAACTCTATCATCTCAATCTTATTCATTAAATAATTATAAGGTTACATAAATAATACATCCTCATAGAGGAAAATTGAATTGGCAAAGATGCAACTCAAACTAGCTCATAAAGCAGGCTTACTTTAAGGAAAAAACCCCCAATGGTGTCCAAAGCACTTTCCTAATATATAAAATTATCATGAATTAGAAATAATAGTATGGTCAAATAATGAGTGGTGGAAAATATTTCTAATAATGGAATTTGGAGAGAAAATCATGGAGGATGTGTTGGACACACAAGATAGCATTTTCCAGTCAACTAGCTTTATTCTTATCCATTGAAAAGCATAAAAATTAGGAGTAAAGCAGTATAAAGAAGGAATGTTCCCTTCCTATTCTGGATAGTCAATAAAGTAGAAAAATATTATCGAGAATCAAGATAAGTTCTCTCCCATGGATAATGATGGAAAGTGTTGACTAAATAATCCAAATGGTGGCCAACTACCTAGTCTAGTACCTGGGAATTAATCATAATGGTTAATAATGATATCTTGAGTATATAGGTGGGTTTTCAATATTCCAACACCCCCTCTTAAGCGTGACTTTATGTGAGTAAAAATGAATCCAAAATGAGTGCCCGTGAAACATAGTTTTTATGTTCACCCTTTACATTATTCATTCATGTAAAGTGACTAAACATGGAAAACCTCATGGGAACAAAACCCTCCCTAAAAAATGGACATGAAAGGTAAGAAACAAATGATTCTCTCCAAACTAAATTTTGATGTCCAGAGTAATATTATTCTTGGAAAGAAGATTAATCTTCTCAACTTGATTAAGAACATAAAAAATTGTAGGATGGAAACTGGAACCATGTAGAGCAACTGATATCCACTGATGAGAATGTGCAAGCAGGACTAGAAATTATCAAACCGTCAAGTGAGAGTTGTAATCAGATCCAAGATGGTATGATGACTTGGAATTTGAACCAATAGAGTTTAAATCAACTCCAAACGTAAGGATCAAGTGTCCAAGTGCAAGCATGGTGTCTACAACTTCATTAGCACTCAGAGGAAGTGTGCAAGTGGCCATGTAGGAAAAAGGAGGAGGATTAGGATTAGGGAGTGCAAAAGAAGAGACTCCATAGGTTCATATAGCTTCCAAAATATCCAAGGAAACATCAAGTTGGAAATCAGTAGACTCATGGGAAGAAAGGGGATAATATTCTGGAGTATAAAATGATAAAGAGTTCTCAGTGATAGAAGTATGAAAGGAGGACAAAGAGAGATGTTTAGGATATTCAAGGAGGCTTTAAGAATTGATGCCAAGAACCAAGGAGGATACTCATATGTGCATGAGAACAAGTATGGTGAGTGGTAATACATAGATAAGATTTGATCTAGCTAGGAAAAATCTAGGGTGACACTGAGTTGTGTGCCACCAACAAGTGAGTATGCACAAGGTGTTAATAGACTAGCATATGGATCTTAGAATCCATAATAGAAGACATAAAGAACATTGAATTTGTGAATGAATCTTAAACAATGGAAGATACATTAGTCACTTATTCCTCATTGAACACATTAAAGGAATATGAATCACGATCTTCAAATTTTAGAGACACATAAAAAGATGGATCTTTAGTATCTGCTTCTTGAAATGCAGAGGAATCATTTGAATCAAAGAGAAGGGTAGCAACAAGAAATTGGCGTGCTGAATCTGAAACTTATTCAGCATGAGAAACTTCATCAGAGACTGTAAAGGATGAGAAATATTGTGAAAGAACGGTTGAGGAGGTATTGGGTTCGGTCCAGTTATCATTTTATTATTTCTACACACCAAAGGATATGCCTATATTGATCCAAAGCTCGAATGGATGTTCAATGGAATATATGAGATGATGGATCTTCAGAAATATTACTACACACATAATTCCATATGGTCTATCATAGTCGTTTATTGAATTACTCTTCTCTTCATAATATTCTTCACTAGGTCCAATAGAAACATTAGATAGACATTGTCTCTTGAGATATGCAACCAGATTCAATTTCTACTATGAATAACTTATGGATGGAGTAAGAAGAGTAAATAATACTTTTGAATCCATCTTGAAGTTGTTCTTGCAAAATAAACCTTCAAATCTAAAATGGAGGATTAATTACTGAGCCCCCAAAGCTATGATACCACATGGAAATTCTAATATCCAAGCCTTTGATATGATGCGGAAATTCTAAATCCAAGGATCTAGGCACACAATTAACCTCACAAAGACTTGTAGAGATCTAGCATAAAGTGTGAAGAAGAATAATGAACACACATGAAGAATGAAACTTAGATGCATGAAACTCTATCATCTCAATCCTATTCATTAAATAATGATGAGGATACATAAATAATACATCCTCATAGAGGAAAATTGAATTGCCAAAGAGGTAACTCAAACTAGCTCATAATGCAGGATTACTTTAAGGAGAAAAACACAAAAGGTGTCAAAAGCACTTTCCTAATTTTTCAATGATATCACGAATTATCCAAAACAATATGGTCAGCTAATGAGTGGTGGAAATCATGGATTTTGGAGAGAATATCATGGCGGATGTATTGGCCACAAAAGATAGAAGTTGCTAGTAAAATAGATTTATCCTTATCCAATGAAAAGAAGAAAAAACAGGAGTAAAGCAATCTAAAGTAGGAATCCCCCCTTCCTATTCTGGAATTTCAATAAAGTAGAAAAATATTATCTAGAAGCAAGATAAGTGCGCTCAAAGGGATAATGATGGAAATGTTGTCTAAATAATCCAAATGGTGTCCAAATACCTAGTCTAGCACCTAGGAAATTAATTATAATGGTTAATAATGATGTCCTAAGTCTATAGGTGGGATATTAATATTCCAATAGGTTTTTCTAGCTCCTTTGTTCCCAACCTTTTAGCCATGTGATTGTGTGGTTAATCCCAAAATGGTGAAAGAGGGAAAACATACAAGTGGTTAGTTTTTTCACATTTAATAGAAATTTCAACATTATAACCATACCATGAGTATGAATATGGAATGGTGAACTTGAGGGATACATTTATAGGAAATAATGTCGACAACATTGAGATCTAGTTCTAATATGAATTATCCATATCTCATAGTTGATTTAGTGGGAAATATAGGATTTGGAATACCAAATCAATAGCAATTTTTTTACCATAATGGTTAGGGTTTGTCCATTTTATGCCACTACTTATTTCTTGGAAGTGTACAACAATTATTATTAATTCGGGACCCCATCACATATCTCAAGTGTTTTAGCGATATACATTGTCGTAATATTTTAGGGAAAAGTTGCAATACAATGGTAAGTTTTAAACTTTGTCTCTCTTGTGGATTTTGATCACATTTTTGAGGTGATGTGGATATGGATGGAATGTAAATGGGGCTAATACTATTAGTGGTAATGTATAATGGTGAAAAAAATCATGACAAGAAAAGTGAGAACAATTAGGTTTCTAACATTCATATATACAAGATTCAAAATTGTATAGCTATTATCATGGTGTCTCAACACCAATCCATGATACAAGTCCATATGATCTTGTTGAGCCTTCAACAATATCCAAGTTGTGTAACTTGGGGAACTACTTGAAATTTTGGAATCCAATATCATTGGTCATGATGCACTCCTCATAACCCATGCCTCCACTATTTTCAACTGGGTTATGACACTGTGATTGGTAGGCTTTATTCATTAAAGTTTTAGATGGATGGACCATTCTACCATTTGTGTCACCATTTCTTTACAACTTGGATTTTTTTTTAAAGAAACCATTGGTTTGATGATCCTTTTGATGAGACTAACCTTCCAAGCCTTTCTGTTTGAGCACCTTGTTTCTTTTTGGATATTTTTCGCTTTATCAATCTTTAACTCTGTGTTGGACCCAAAATTTCTAAGAATGAGGATAGATATTAATAATTTTCAAGTCCCCCCTCTAGAATTTTACTATTCCAATTTTTGGCAAGAAAAACCTTCCCCTACCAATTTATTAGTGAGAAAAGTTATTTTTTGGCCAAAACATCGGTGAAAAAAATTATTTTCTTGTCGACTCATAATAGTGGAAAAAACATTATTTCTCATTGAAACAATGCTAGAGAAATCATTTTTCGACGTTGATGCTTTAGACAAAAATATTTTTTTATTACAACATATGAAAGTAAGTTAATGTTTTGGTGAGAATTTTTTTTTTCATTGATACATCGACAACAAAATGTCTTTCAATTGTTGAGAAATTAGTAAATGGGGGAATAGTTAAAATCATTTTCAAAATGTCATTTCCTCATCGATGTTGCACTAAGGAAAAGTATTTACCCCAATGAAACATTAGTGAAGAAATAAAATTCCGTGTTGACAAATATTGAATGGATACGTCAATGATATTTTTGGATCAAACTATTGTGAAAAACTTAATTACCCACCAATACATCAACATAAGAAAGTCATTTTACATTGAACCATCGACGACAAAATGTCATTTGTCCGCCGATATGGACCCATCCACTTTTGAATGGTTTGGAAGTGATGTAAATAAACAAGAAAGGGTGGGAAAAGGAGGCTTATCTACACACATGAGAATCACTTTAAAAAGGGGGAAATCACTCCATTGGTAACTATATTTATATTTTTGAAAAAAAGGGGAGATTGTTTGTGATATTCTTCTTTTCACGCTAAACCATTAGTGATAAATGACATTCATCCTGTGATCTGAGCCAACCCACTTTCAAATGGAGTCTCATATCCACACATGTGAATCACTTTAAAAGGGGGGGAAATTTCCATTGGTAAATATTTTTCTATTTTTGAAGAAAATGGGAGAGTTTTCAAGACATTAGAATGTGTGAAGTCATCTAGGATGAAGGATATTCTAGTCTCTTCTCACTTGCTAGGTAGGATTTATCCACCAACTAAATCAATTTAACAATTTTCTTACTATGTAATTTTACTTCATCATTACTTTTGAGGAAAATGGGAAACCACTTTGTCAAGAGGGAACTTTTTACCATAATTTACCATATCAGATTCACACACTCACAAATACCCAATTTGTGTCCTTTCCCTCTCCCCCCATTTAAGTTTGAATCTAGTGTTTATGAGTCATCATTCAAACATGTCCATGATGAGATTATTGTGCTTTACCACACCCTCCAAGAACATTTTTCCTCACCCAAACCATGTATTTATTTTTTTCCCAACAAATTGTTTCACGAACAAGCCTTTACATTTTTTGGTTGAAGGATCCATTCTAGCCATCCTAAAACCCATTTACCAATAATATTGATACTTGATGAAAGCTTCACTAAAATCGTATTCATGTAGGCTAATAAAGGAATTTTCCCAATTTCACCAAACAAACCAGGGCCATGCCAATCATTGTAATACCCCAAATTTTGATTGGGAATGTATTAAATCAAAATGATGTAAATGATGTAAATATGCTTGTATGTATTTCTAGTGTTGAGCTCAAGGCCAAGGCCTGACTAGTGAATGGATAGGAATGTATATGGTAAATATTTCCATATGGACATTGTAGTTGGGTTGCCATGGTAACTTGAAAGCTATGCAAATATTATATTGGAAAAATAATAAAATGGTCCAAGATATTTGTGTAAAGAGAACTCGAGTGGTGTAGGAGGAGCTAGTCGGCTAAGCCGACTAGACTCACTAGTCGACCAATTGTAGATTAGGTCGACTTCATAGGTTGTGTTAGTTGGTTGAACCGACATGTAGTTTCTATAATTTTTTTTTAAACATATATATAGGTTTTTGAGCTAGATATATACTTGGTTCGGTTTGTTCTAGGAGCCCACTTGTGTAATTGAGTAATATAAATTGTTATTTTGTCTACCATTCTTGTAGGATTTTTCTGTTATTGTTATATGATTCTTTATGTTTATTATTGGTAACCTTGCAATCGAATTGATTACAACATTGGTTCTATTTTTGGTAGTACATATACTAATGAAATGACTATGAATAGATGATCTCAGAGCAGGATATTAAGATCTAGTGGGAACGTAAGATTGTCAATTATTTGCAGAATTACGCCAAAAGAAACAGGAGACTATTTCCTAAGCAAAAGAGAATTTTTTCTTTGAAATGCATGAAAAGTTTGTCAATTCTGTACCTCATTCCTTGAAGAAGCTACCGGATGAAAAAATCGGAAAGAGATAAAGACCAACAGTTGCTCCATAA